>SKCR01044090.1:0-245611 GCA_019454045.1 Zanthoxylum bungeanum
GACCATTATTTGCAACAATAGTGCAAATTTCTGCATCATTTTTATATAAATAACACCCAGTGTTTCTAAATACAAAAGTGTACCCATGCTGGGTTAACAAAGATACAGATATAATATTCCTAGTTAAACTAGGTATATAATAACAGTTCAAAAGTTTAAGTACATGCCATGAGGGCAGTTCCAAAACAAAAGTCCCTACAGCCAAAACAGCAACTGGTGTTCCGTTCCGACTCGTAGGTCAACCTCCCCTAAAGCCAGCATCCTGCTATTCTGCAGATCCTGCAAATCAGTACAAATATGAGCAGCACAACCAGAATCAAAAATCCAATTTTTAAGACTAGAAGTAGTCATATTTATTTCAATAACAAACATACCAGAGGCTGTGCCTTGCCTGCCTTGATATCCTCCTTGTGTCCCTTGCCCACTTGGCAGTCACGTTTCCAGTGACCCTTTTTGCCGCATTTGAGGCAGACATCTTGAGACATGTCCCTTGGCTTCCCAGAAGCCTTTGTCGACTTGCCCTTGCCCTTGTTCTTATGTTTCCTCTTCCTCACCCCTCCAGTTGCCTTAAGCCCAGCCTTTGGCCCCTGAGAGGTCGATGCATAGTGCGCCTCGCGCTTGCCCCCTTTTAGGAGTTCTTTTTCAGACTCCTTCAAGACGGATAACAGTTCTCCAAGAGTATCATCCGTGTCCATCAACTTATAGTTGATAATGATTTGTTTCCAAGTATCGGGAAGCGATTGTAAGATCAAATCCACAGTCAGCTCAGCCTCCAAGACTATTCCCATATTGGCCAACTCATCAATATCGGCGATCATTTGAGTCTCGTGGGCCTCAACTGAAGCGCCTTCGGTCATTCGGGCGCAGAAGAGTTTCTTCACCAACTCATACCTCTCCATCCGCTTATTGGTGAGGTGGAGATCTTGCAGTCTAGCCATCATGTTATAAGGATCCAAGTCCCTATTTTGGCGATGAAAGTGCTGAGTCATCGAAGCTAACATAACAGCCTGAGCTGTGTCACATGTTGGATAATATGACCCATAGCGTCACTATTTGTACAGATCATGGTGTTGTTGTACAAATTAACTATGTGACAAAGGAGATTGCACTCTTATCATTTGTGATTAGATCACCTTAGATGTATAAATGATGAGAGGTCCCTATGATTAGTTCCTGGACTGAGAATGATATGAGACAGTATCAGTCCCCGAAAGTTTAATCATTAAATATCCCTAGCCGGAGTATTATCGAGACTGGACATCGATAATGTGAAATAGGCTAGTATTGCACTTGTGCGCGTTGTGAGGGCACAACGGCATAGTTCTCATATATTTAAGTATTTGATACTTATGCAAGTGCGATAGGAGGTTGTGTTTCACCGATGGTACGGGAAACAGCTTCGCTCTGGATAGACCCCTCGGAATCTCATTGGTATTATGACTATGTGTCTATGGGAGTCCGACATCAGGGTAGGTGTATTTGGTCTTAAACTGAGACTTGCACCGCTAATACTTACGATAATCGATAGACTTTGGTCTTGGTGGTACAGGGCTTTAACCGGTTTTGCGTACACCACTTCTGGGTTATCAGAGAGTCGTAGTGTATTGGGTGTGATGTCAAGACGGAAGTATCACTTCAGTCATAGTGGAGATGATGTCACGCAGGATACGGTACTAGTGCTCTTGAGTGATGCGCATCCAATCATGATATTATGACCAGGTCATGAATATCTGATATAGAGACTAGTTACCAGACATCCGACATGTGCTTCGGACGGGGCAGACACTTATCCAGCCCCAGCCCTAGCACGTGACTATCCGATACTGGGCCGATATACACAATACTACGGTATACTACGCTTGATACAGATCTATATATTCCTGTAAGAATATTTCTGGAGAATTGGGTAGTCATGGCGCTTTGCTAGAAGCCAACCTTGTCTTGTAAATCGGTATAAACGTAGTACGAGGTACTTACGTGTTCGGATAGTCCGATAACCGTATTTACTGCCAACATATCCGGAGATCTCATGGGTCGCTTCCTAAAGATTCACCGATGACGTATGACTCGCACTTTAATTAATCTGGGTTTAATTAGTAGAGAGAGATAGAAAATTAATCTGGGATTAATTCGATGAGAGAGAAAATTAATCTGGGATTAATCACGGAGATATTTTATCTCGGATAAAATATCGTTAAAGAGAGAGAACGATTAATTTGGAATTAATCGATAAAATAATATATTCGATATATTATAAGAAATTAGATTTCGACGCGGAATTAAAATTAGATTTTATTTCGGGCAAACGAATTAATTTAGAATAATTCATTAGCGACGTAAATAGTGATTTCGCTAGGCGTAATCATTTAATTACGACGCGACGGAAAATTCGTTAATTTGGAATTAGCGAACCCGAGCCCGGGATTATTTGCGAGCGCATTCGCATTTCGAATTCGAGTGCGGCACGCAAGTCAAATCAAGCGTCAAATCACTAGTCGCGTCAATTGTCAAATCACTTGTCACTTTGAGTGATGTGACATGACAAGTTGTCACTTTATTAAAGTGAAGTGACTTGATGTGAATAGTGAAAGGTGATTATTTGAAAGTTGATAGGACTTGTACCTTTTTGACTTTTGAATTAATTGTTGTGTATATATATATATTTTATTCATTTACTTGGTAAATGGAATAAAGAATATATATGTATATACAAAAAGCATTCTCTCTCTCTTGGTTTTTGTTGCTCACGTTTTTGGCATATTTTTGTGTCATTCACGAGCTTCTCTTTCACTCGTTCTAAGAGTTCACGGTTTTAGGCATTTTCAGAGCCAAAAACCTTCTCCTATCTCTCTCACGGTCAAGGTCGATTTCTTCATCTTTTCTTCTGGTTTGACCGACCAAATGGAGAAGCTTTAGGGTCTTGTTGCAAGATCTAAGTGCTAGCACACCCATGGGTTGTACTTAGGTGATAGGGAAACGAATTTGTGAGCATGGAAAGCTTGAAGCTTGGAGCTTCAATGGAGACCACCATGGGCGATTTTTGAAGACATTTTCACAGCCCCACTGTGCAGTTCAGTAGCTCCAAAAATGGCCAAAACCGAGCTTGATGGAGGTAGAAAAAGACTCTTGTTCTTCGCATGCAAAACCGTTCAATGTGAGTTATGTTTCCGCCTTACTCCTTTGATGTGTTCATACGAATTTTGTGCTTGATTTGATGATCTTGGGACCTAATTAGAACTCAACAATGGTATCTTGAGCTATTATCAAGCATGAAAAAAGTTAGGGTTAAAATTGGGGATAATCAATTGAAGCATGATTTGGTTAAATTGGATGATTAAGTATGCTTGTATGTTGATGAATTGAAGTTGTGCATGATTAATTTCATGAAATTTGATTGGATTCAATTTTCCCCAAATTTTGGGCATGACAAATTGGGTAAAACGAATTTGGGCATGTTTGATGAAATTGTTTGTTATAGTATTTCTAAATGAGTTGGAATAAATGATTGATTTGATCAATTTGAAGAAATTGTGTTTGGAACAAATTTCCCCAATTTGTTATGTTGGCATAAAGTGAAAAATTTGGGTAAACTTTATTTTGAGCATATTTTGTGAAATTGGATGAATGAGAATGCTTAAAGTATGTTTAATTTAAGATTGATTGGATCAATTTGTTGAAATTGTGTTGGAACAAATTTCCCCAATTTTTTATGTTGGCATAAAGTGAAAAATTTGGGTAAACTTTATTTTGAGCATATTTTGTGAAATTGGATGAATGAGAATGCTTAAAGTATGTTTAATTTGAGATTGATTGGATCAATTTGTTGAAATTGTGTTTGGAACAAATTTCCCCAATTTTTTATGTTGGCATAAAGTGATAAATTTGGGTAAACTTGATTTTGAGCATGTTTGATGAAATTGGATGATTTAGAATGCTTAAAGTATGTTTAATTGATGATTGATTGGATCAATTTGTTGAAAATGAGTTTGGAACAATTTTCCCCAAATTGCTTATGTTGGCCGAAAATTGAGAACCCTAAATTTCTTGGTAATTTTGTTTGTTTGATCATTGGATGACTTAAAACAATTGGGTAATGTTGAATTGAAATTTGATTGGATTGAATTTTGATTTGGAACAATTTTCCCAAATTAAAGTAGGCTTTGCCGAATTCAATTGGATATGAAATTCATTGTGTTTTTTATTTTAATTCATTGGATGAATTGAATTGATTTGGGAAATGATGATTGTGGATTCAATTGGATTGAAACCGAATCGGATTGAAAAACCCCTAATTACCGAGAAAAAAAAGCATGTAAATTGGGTTTGATTTTAATAAATTGTGTTGGACACTATTTAATGTTAAAGTGAATGATTAATTAGGCTAATTGATGTTTTAGAAATGTTAATTGGATAATTAATTGTGTATTACACTTAGGTTAATTAATTATGGAATTTGAAATTTTATAAGTTAATTAATTGGGCTTATTTTGGAAATTGGGCCTTATAGGTTGTAATTGGGCTTTTGGGCTTGGTTGTACCAAGTTAGGTTTAGGCCAATTTGGTTGGATCCAATTGGGCCCAAAACCGCATCCATAAAGTCCAATTATGACTTAATGGACCTTAATTATTTAATTGGGCCTAATGGGCCAAAATTAATTTAAAGGCTTATGGGGTAACTCCCGGATTGGATTTTGGTTATCGGTTTGACCCGAGTTGACCAAAAGTCCACGCCTTAAGAAATTAATTAAAAGCCCATTGGACTTTAATTAAATAAACATTAGATGTTAATTGGGCTTTGAGACCCATTGCGATTAAATTTGGAATTTAAGTCGTAAAGGTTCATTAAGTAAAGTGTAATATTCAATTTGGAATTGAATAGTGAATTAGTATTAAATACATGTTAAATTGGATTTAATGTTGTAGTTTAATTTAATTCAAGAATTCGTACTTTCAGTACTTATTCGCTAACGAGTTTGACTCGAGCAAAAATCAAATCGTTGTTTGAACATTGGATGATCACTAATTATTAGATTAATTAATTTGATTAGATTGATTGATAACATGCTTGTATGAATACATGGTTGCGATGCATGAATAATGTATATCGGATGGATATTAGTCGGGTGGGGCAATTTTGGAAATTGTTGTAATAAATTTGATTTATTAAATTGGACCTGCGTGTCCAGCCTTATCACCTCTATACTCTTTGTATTCTCTTCTCACCTATTCCCCTCAATGTAAATGAGGTTTCTTTAGAAGTATAGTGTAACGGGTAGAAGAGAAGTAAATACATGTGCTAGCTTTGGAGAGAGAAAATGAGAGATTTGATCTAGGATCAATGTAAAGTATCCATCCGCATATCATTATTATTTTATTTTCATATGCGCTTTATTATGTGTTTAGAATGCATGTTTAAGGGTGTATGAAGATGAGACCTTAACAAAGATAATAAATTGGTAGCCAATTGCACGCGAAAAACCCTCGCTCAATATCAAGTGTTTTTCCTTCCATTGAGTGATTCTTACTCAAGATCCGAGATTGGCATGGGTTGTTGGCCAAAGTCAAGCCCTTGTCCGTCGAAGATGTGTTTGAATCACGAGGCTTTGTTCCATATTGGTGTCATGTCCAAGTTGTGGTTTGTTGGCCAAAGTCAAGACCACTTCTTGTCCATCGACATTGATTACGAAGCTTTCCATGGTCAATGGGTCACACTTGACTGGGATCACTAAGTTTGTTGTGCCAAAGCCAAGGCTTAGTTGATTCAGAGGAAAAAGGTTAGGTAATACATTGTATGTATTGGCATATAAGATATATGTTTAGGATTTGGATATCCGCCTACTGGATCTAGGAATTGGATGGGATCCAATTGATCTTCGAGATCTACCTAGTTAATTATCATACAATTTGTTGGCCAAAGTCAAGATTGTGTGATATTTAACGGGATCCTAGCCCACTAGGAAACATGGTTTCCCGAGTACTCGACAGAGGGTTAGAGGCTCGCCGAAAAATAGTGGGAGGCAAGAATTGAATTTGCAATACTCGTTCAATTACTCGCCATACGCGCTCATTCAAATTATTTCGTCGTTAGATTAAATGTTAGTTGGACTAATATTTTAATTGTTGTTTTAATAAACAGTTGGACTGTATTATATTTGATTATATATAATTGGATTATATTAATCAATATATTTGAATTAATTAATTTCAGTTTACAGTTGATTTTATAGTTGGACTATAGTAATCAATGTAATTGAGGTTAATTAATTTAGATTATATTTGATTATATAGTTGGACTATTATAATCATTATAATAAATAGTACCACAAATCGTTGATTAAATAGTTGGACTATTAGAATCAAGATATAAAAATGAAAGATTAGTGTTTAAGACATAATCCTGGGTGAAAATGTATTTAAACGACTTTAATTTTCAAATTGGGAATAAATTTCAGGATGGTCCTGGAAAAAATAATAAGTTATTTTATTGATAAAATAACGTATTATGCCTAAGCCCGGAGTTAAGCAATTAGTAGAGCATAATCTTTGGAAGATCATGTAATGATAACTTAAGTGTTTAATCCATTATGTTTGTCATAATTATGTTCACTGCTAGTATTAAAATTGGATTTTAGATACTTAGTGTGGTACATAAAAAATATATATATTGATGTTCAGAATCTGTTTTGAACAGGATACTAACTTCAATTGAGATTTATCTGCGAATTGAAAACGGACGAAAGTCGCTGTTTTAACCGTAGATACCTGAATTTAGGAACTACCTTTGGGTTAGTACTTAAATTTAGAAACTGTTATAATGTAGCTAGTTTGACTAGAAACATTATCTCGATATCGCGTATAACCCCCTGGGGGTGTACCTTTATATTCTAGAACACTAAAGTGTTTCATTATATAAAGATGATATTGAGATAAACACATTAGATGTGAATAACACATTTTTTATTTTGAATATAAATGATATCTCAATTATATAACATGACAAATAAATAGCTCAAATTGATTTGATCAGTTAAGAAACTTAATTGTGGCATTGTTATCTGGGACACAATCAAACAAGACTCGTATATCCGCACTTTTGAAGAGCGGGTACTAGGACTGATTTGATTCTGTTCAAATAAAGTCTACAAATCTAGTTTATTGGGCAAAGTGCCTAAAACACTATTTACTTGGTAAAAGTGTAAATGCCACCGATCTGTTAGCCATACTTCATAGTGAAGTAAGAGGGCCCATGTCTAGCTAGGCTAGATATGGATATGAATATTTCGTGACCTTTACGGATGTGGCATCGCGTATGGTTATGTGTTTCTTTTGAAGAACACAAATCGGAAACTTTCACAGTTTCGACACGAAATAGACAAACAGATCGGCTAAAGTATTGAACCGTCACGGTAAGACCGTAATGAAAAATACTTAAGCAATAAGTTTCTAGTATACATGAAAGAGTATAGTATTCTTTCAAATGAGGACTCCTCTCGGAACACGTCAGTTTGACGGTGTGTCCGAACGGATTAACCGAATTTTGTTAGACATAATAAGGTTAATCACGAGTCGCTCTGAGCTACTATTTCCTTCAATGGATAAGCTTTAAACAGTGCAAGAACTTATTTTGAATAAGGTTCCATAACAATCTGATTGACAGATATCATATTAGATATGAACGGGAAAGAAACCGGGTTTCTCATTCCTGATAATTTGGGTATGCTAGGCATATGTTTGGATGATACCAAACTAAAACCCAAATAGGATAAGTGCCAAATGTAGGTCATCCTAGGGATACCATAAGTATTGTACTTATACACCTCACGAGAGAACAATTAGATTGTTGCTCACCATGCGGTTTTCCTGAGAGGAATACCGATATGCAGTGGTAAGTGGGAGGATAGTATAACTCGATGAAAATCGGAGTAATACTATTCAAGGCACCGAATCTTAATGGAACATGAATAGTTCATCAAGGATGAAACTATTACCATTAATCTTCGAATACACAAGAACCGCGTAGGTAGGATAAAGAGTCAGAAAACAACCTGGGGTATGGGTTTCTGATCGCACCTCATAAAGATGTCTGTCTTATTGAGGAATACTAACTGACTACGTATGAGGAAGTGATACAAGGTATCAACTCCCCAATTATGGCAAAGTGCCATATAATCCGAAATGGATTCCATGTATATCAACCAGTTTGGATACTAGTTGATGTACCACAAGGCATTGTGCCTAATGGTACTTAAAAGTCTTATAGGAAGACATACATGGATGTCAACATACCAACGTATAAAGCAAGGCTTTAACGGAAAGGTATCGTTATCAACATTGTGTTGATTACGATTCAACGTTTTACCTGTTGCCACGGTAAATCCATTTGGATAATGCTTGTTATTCGATCCATGATTGGATTGAAGAAAGCATTAGGTTCTTGGAATTATCGCTTTGATATAATCATAATGGTGTATGATTTGATTCAAAACGAAAATGATTCTTGTGTAAATAAGAGGTTAGTGGGAGCGCACTGACAGTGGCTGTCCTATAAAATAATGATAATACGTCATTTCTTGGAAATGATATTCCCATAAAATAAATATCGGCGAAAGCTTGGCTTTCGAAATACTCTCCTAGAAACCGTACATTGAAAAATGTACAACACCTGGTGTATCATACGCTTTGAGCATATGGATTCACAAACAGGCCAATCCGAGTGATAGTCACTGGATTGATGTTAAGAACATCCGTTAGTATCTTAGAGAACTAAGGATGCTGTCTTAGTCTATGGAGAAGGAGAACTTGAAGTGACTGGGATCACTGTAGCAAGTTTCCTATAACCGATAAAGACGACTAAAAGTCGCAAACGGTACTATATAGTTTGAATAACGGTACAGTGAGCTGGAAATCTTCCAAGCAAGATACTGTTACCGAATAAACAACAAATGCGGGTTGTTGCTGCAGCTGAAGCAGCAATAGAAGTCATTTGGGTCGATACAAATCTAATTAGATTAGATATAGTTCTGTTAGCAGCTGAGCTAGGCCTCAGCACAGGCTAAAGAATTAATGGTCTCATCAACGATCCAGATACATACTTAGATACTCATCTGATTTATTCGGATCATATATCGTGGCGATGTGATGATCGAATAAATCGCATCAAGATGATAATCATGCAAATCCGCTGACGAAAGCATTTCTCAGCAGTTTGAGCCAACCGTACATAGTTCGGGTGTTAGACACTCGAGTGACTGGCTATGTGCCAAGTGGGAGATTGTTGGATAATATGACCCATAGCGTCACTATTTGTACAGATCATGGTGTTGTTGTACAAATTAACTATGTGACAAAGGAGATTGCACTCTTATCATTTGTGATTAGATCACCTTAGATGTATAAATGATGAGAGGTCCTATGATTAGTTCCTGGACTGAGAATGATATGAGACAGTATCAGTCCCCGAAGGTTTAATCATTAAATATCCCTAGCCGGAGTATTATCGAGACTGGACATCGATAATGTGAAATAGGCTAGTATTGCACTTGTGCGCGTTGTGAGGGCACAACGGCATAGTTCTCATATATTTAAATATGATACTTATGCAAGTGCGATAGGAGGTTGTGTTTCACCGATGGTACGGGAAACAGCTTCGCTCTGGATAGACCCTCGGAATCCATTGGTATTATGACTATGTGTCTATGGGAGTCCGACATCAGGGTAGGTGTATTTGGTCTTAAACTGAGACTTGCACCGCTAATACTTACGATAATCGATAGACTTTGGTCTTGGTGGTACAGGGCTTTAACCGGTTTGCGTACACCACTTCTGGGTTTATCAGAGAGTCGTAGTGTATTGGGTGTGATGTTAAGACGGAAGTATCACTTCAGTCATAGTGGGAGATGATGTCGCAGGATACGGTACTAGTGCTCTTGAGTGATGCGCATCCAATCATGATATTATGACCAGGTCAAGAATATCTGATTATAGAGACTAGTTACCAGACATTCGACATGTGCTTCGGACGGGGCAGACACTTATCCAGCCCCAGCCCTAGCACGTGACTATCCGATACTGGGCCGATATACACAATACTACGGTATACTACGCTTGATACAGATCTATATATTCCTGTAAGAATATTTCTGGAGAATTGGGTAGTCATGGCGCTTTGCTAGAAGCCAACCTTGTCTTGTAAATCGGTATAAACGTAGTACGAGGTACTTACGTGTTCGGATAGTCCGATAACCGTATTTACTGCCAACATATCCGGAGATCTCATGGGTCGCTTCCTGAAGATTCACCGATGACGTATGACTCGCACTTTAATTAATCTGGGATTAATTAGTAGAGAGAGATAGAAAATTAATCTGGGATTAATTCGATGAGAGAGAAAATTAATCTGGGATTAATCACGGAGATATTTTATCTCGGATAAAATATCGTTAAAGAGAGAGAACGATTAATTTGGAATTAATCGATAAAATAATATATTCGATATATTATAAGAAATTAGATTTCGACGCGGAATTAAAATTAGATTTTAATTCGGGCGAACGAATTAATTTAGAATTAATTCGTTAGCGACGTAAATAGTGATTTCGCTAGGCGTAATCATTTAATTACGACGCGACGGAAAATTCGTTAATTTGGAATTAGCGAACCCGAGCCCGAGATTATTTGCGAGCGCATTAGCATTTCGAATTCGAGTGCGGCACGGAAGTCAAATCAAGCGTCAAATCACTAGTCGCGTCAATTGTCAAATCACTTGTCACTTTGAGTGATGTGACATGACAAGTTGTCACTTTATTAAAGTGAAGTGACTTGATGTGAATAGTGAAAGGTGATTATTTGAAAGTTGATTGACTTGTACCTTTTTGACTTTTGAATTAATTGTTGTGTATATATATATATTTTATTCATTTACTTGGTAAATGGAATAAAGAATATATATGTATATACAAAAAGCATTCTCTCTCTCTTGTTTTTGTTGCTCACGTTTTTGGCATATTTTTGTGTCATTCACGAGCTTCTCTTTCACTCGTTCTAAGAGTTCACGGTTTTAGGCATTTTCAGAGCCAAAAACCTTCTCCTATCTTTCTCACGGTCAAGGTCGATTTCTTCATCTTTTTTCTGGTTTGACCGACCAAATGGAGAAGCTTTAGGGTCTTGTTGCAAGATCTAAGTGCTAGCACACCCATGGGTTGTACTTAGGTGATAGGGAAACGAATTTGTGAGCATGGAAAGCTTGAAGCTTGGAGCTTCAATGGAGACCACCATGGGCGATTTTTGAAGACATTTTCACAGCCCCACTGTGCAGTTCAGTAGCTCCAAAAATGGCCAAAACCGAGCTTGATGGAGGTAGAAAAAGACTCTTGTTCTTCTCATGCAAAACCGTTCAATGTGAGTTATGTTTCCGCCTTACTCCTTTGATGTGTTCATACGGATTTTGTGCTTGATTTGATGATCTTGGGACCTAATTAGAACTCAACATCACAATCATCACTGTGAGTTTTCCATAACTCCAGCTCAAGTGGGTCAGTGGGCTTAGGCGGGAGAGGTATCTGTATAGTGTACAGTAGCCTCTCAGCCCCAAGGACTATCCTCAGGTTCATTTCCCAGTCAGCAAAGTTTGTGCCCTTAAAGACATTGTCACCCATGATGATGTCTCGGACATTTCCTTTGCCTGCCATCTTAACTACGATAGTCCAACTATCTAGTTAACGATAAAATGGGTACAGTCAAACTGTTACAAAAAATAACAATGTATTAGTCCAACTAATTATAATAAATAGACGAAATAATTTTGAAGAACGCGTAAGGCAAAGTATCTGAATGAAATTGCAAATTCACATACTAGCCTCCCACTATTTCATCAAGTCTCTAACCCTCTGTTGAGAACTCGGGAAATCCTATTTCCTAGTGGGCTAGGATCCCGTTAAATAACACACAACCTTGACTTTGGCCAACAAGCTGTATGCTATTTAACTAGGTAGATCTCACAGATCAATTGGATCCAGTCCAATTCCTAGATCCGGTTAGGTGGACATCCAAGTCCTAAACATATTGCTTATGCCAATGTATCTAATACATTTTCTAACCATATCCTCCGAATCATCTAGGCCTTGGCTTTGGCACAACAAACCTAATGATTCCAGTTAAGCGGGACCCATTGACAAGGATAGTTTCGTAATCAATGTCGTTGGACAAGAAGTGATCTTGACTTTGGCCAACAAATCACAACTTGGACAAGACACCGATGTGGAACAAAACTCTCATGATTCAAGTACATCCTAACTGACAAGGTCTTGACTTTGGCCACCAAACCAATGCCAATTGGATCTTGAACAAGAATCATTCAATGGAAGGATAATCGCTTAATATAAATTGAGGGATTTTTGCGTAATTGGCAACCAATTTATTATCTTTGTTAGGTCTCATCAACATACACCCTTAAACATGCTTCTAAAACATCATAAAGCGCGTAAAGTAAATTAATAGTGATATACGGATGGATATATAACACAACTTGTTCCTAGAACAAATCACTCCATTTCCTCTCCCCGCTAGCACTATTCTACTTCTACCCAATTACATAATACAGTAAGAGAAACCTCATTTGCATTGAGGGGAATTAGGTGAGAAGAGAATACAAAGAGATAAAAGAGATAAGGCTGGACACGCAGGTCCAATTTATAAATTCTAAATTTACAATAATTTCTAAAATTACCCTTTCCCTTCTAATATCCATCCGATATACACTATTCATGCATCACATACATATATATTCAAACAAGACATGCTTTTACAACAAATCTAATCCAATTAATTAGTCTTTGTTTAAGTGATCATCCAATGTTCATACAACAGTTTGATTTTGCGCGAGTCCAACTCGTTTGAGAATGAGTACATAAGGTACGAATTCGCGAATTATATCGAACTACTTATTAAATCTAATTTAATTCGTATTCAATACTAATTCATTTATTTAATTCCAAATTAAATGTTTACACTTTTAATGTGCTTTAAAGACTTAGATTCTAAATCTAATCTAATTGGGTCTCAAAGCCCAACTAACATCCAATGTTCGTTTAATTAAAGTCTGATGGGCTTTCAATTGATTTATTAAGGCTGGGCTTTGGTCAATGTGGGTCAAACCCAATTACCAAGCCCAAATAAGGAATCACCCTTAAATGCCACAAAATCAATTTCAAGCCCATAAGGCCCAATTAAACTTTAAAGCCCATTATACTACATTTGGACTTAATGGAGTGATTTTGGCCCAAATTGGATCCAATCCTTTTGGCCCAAATACTTGGCCCAACCAAGCCCATTATGCCCAAATATAATATACAAGCCCAATATTACAATTAAGCCATTAATTTAAATTTCAATATTCCAAATTTTAAAATTCAATTAATTAAAGTGTAAAACCAAGATTAATACATTAAACCAAATATTTCAAAAAATACCAATTTAATTTATTAATCATCTATTGTTCAAAACATATGTCCAACAAAAAATCAAGTCCATTTTCATGTCCATAAGTATTCGGCCAAGTGAGAATTTTGTGTCGATTTGTTTTTCAATCCAATTGAATCACTAATCTACGTCCCGTATACGTTTTAAGTCATCCAATGATCTTGTACACAAAAAATTCCAACACATCCAATGTTAATACCCATTCGGCCAAGGCTAAATTTTTGGGGAAAAATCATTCAATGCATTTTTCTCAAAATTGATTCCATATTATATCATTCTATATACATGTAAGCATACCTATTCATCAAATTTCACAAGAACATGCTTCAATCAATTTTACCCAAATTTTAACCTAATGTATTTCATGCTTAAACAAGGCTCTATGATACCATTGTTGGTTTCTATTATTTGTCCCAAGGAAGGATTAAGCATATGAAATACAACAAATGAATATATATATTAATCTTGAAGCATGGCGGAATCATACTTACAAAGCTTTTGTGATGAAGAAGATGAACAAAGGTTGAAGCTCCAAGTTCCTTGTAGATTCGGCCAAGGGAAAAAAATGGGTGAAAGCTCCAAGCTTGTGTATTCCAAGCTCTTTGATGGTTTCCCTATCACCTCCTTTGATCTTGAATGTGCTAGCAATTGGAGAAAATGAAAAAACAATTTCCTTTTGCCCTTGAGAGGTTCACGGCAATTTGAGAGAGGAAGAGGGAGAAGTTTTTGTTTTTGGTATTCTTTTCTAAAAAGCAAATAATGAATACAATTACAAAAGATTTTGGTATATCACCTTTTCCAAAAAGTTAAATTCAACTTCCCTCCAAAAAGCTATTAATTGCTCCACCAACTTGCATCATGAATAGTGACTCGATGTCACTTTAATAAAGTGACTTGTGACTTCTATCACCAAGTCATGTCAAGTGATGTGACTTCGCGATGTGACTTGCGGGCCCCACTCGTTTCAAAATACGAATGTGTCCGCAAATATCTCGGGCTCGGTTTCGTTAATTCCGAATTAACGAATTTCCGTCGCGACGTAAATTAAATAATTATGCCTAGCGAAATCACTATTCACGTCGCTAACTAATTAATTCTAAATTAATTCGTTTTCCCGAATTAAAATCCGATTTTAATCTGCGTCGAAATCTAATTTCGTTTAATACATCGAATATATTATTATCGATTAATTCCAATTATCGTTCTCTCTCAAAATAAGGCATTTTATCCAAGATAAAGTTTCTCCGTAATAATCCAAGATTAATAAAGTTCGAATCAAATATCATAGGTGAATCTTCAGGAAGCGACCCGAGAGATCTCCGGATATGTTGGCAGTAAATACGGCCGTCGGATAATCCGAACACGTACGTACCTAGTACTACGTTTTTACCGATTTACAAGACAAGGTTGGCTTCTAGCAAAGCACGATAACTACCCAATTCTCCAGAAATATTCTTATTGGAATATTAGATCTATATCAAGCGTAGTATACCATAGTATTGCGTACATCGATCCAGTATCGAACGATCACATGTTAGGCCTGGGGCTGGAAATGTGTCTGCCCCGTACGAAACATATATCGGACATCCAAACAACTAGTCTCTTTAAATCGGACAATCCTGACCTGGTCATATTGTCCCGACGGTTGCAACCTTTTATAGAGCACTAGTTCTGTATCCTGCGTGATCATCAACTCCATATGTCTGAAGTGACACTTCCATCTTGACATCATACCCAGTACACTACGATTCCTGATAAACCCAGAAGTGGTGAACACAGAACTGGTTAAAGCCCCAACCACCAAAACCAAAGTTTACCGATTGTCGCAAGTACTAGCGATGCAAGTCTCAGGTTAAGACCATATACACCTACCCTGATGCGGCCTCCCATAGACACGCAGACATACTACCAATGGGATTCCGCGGGGTCTATCCAGAGCGAAGCTGTTTTCCGTACCATCGGTAAAACACAACCTCCTATCGCACTTGCATAAGTATCTTATACTTAAATATATGAGAACTATGCCGTTGTGCCCTCACAACGTGCACAAGTGCAATACCAGTCTATTCCGCATTATCGATGTCCAATCTCGATAATACTCCGACTAGGGATATTTAATGATTAAACCTTTTATGTATTGATACTGTCTCATATCATCTCAATACGGAACTAATCATATGGACTTTCGCCATTCGTATATCAAAGTAAATAAATTACAAAACGGCAAAAGGGCAATTTCATTATCACATAGTTAATTTTGTACAATAATACAATATCATTTACAAAACAGTGACGCTATGGGTCATAATGTCTAACAAGTCGTTCAGTGTTTATCTGATATAAACACCTACATATCTATACGAGTCTCCAAGACTCATTGATCATTGAGAATTAACCATTGGAATCAAAGATTCATATATACGACAGTGTCCGGTCTCAATGAGTTTACTTACTGACCAAGTAATGTAAACCTTGTCCAGTAACAGTTAAAGAAATGATATTGTTATGATACAACTCAATAACAGTTGCAACGCTTTTGTAACTATATCATAACTTATCATTATAAGGTTAATTACGTCTTTACTATTTATAAAGATATGTTATATAATAGAAACTATTTATTTTATTCATAATAAAATATTTACATAAGTATTTACAGGGAAATACATAAGAAAATTGCCGCTTCGAGCACCAACCCTAACAAATTCTCCCACTTACTCTAGTGCCAATATCGATTGTATCTCATACCCATTGACTCCACATGTTTATCAAATACCTTCGGAGGAATGGCCTTGGTAAGCGGGTCTGCTACATTATCTTCACTTGGGACCTTGCACACGACAATAGCCCCCCGCGACACAATCTTTCAAATTATGTGTTACTTCTGTTCCACATGCTTCGACTTCTGATGCGCCATCGGTTCCTTTGCTTGCACAATAGCTCCATTATTATCACAGTATAACGGAATCAGATTCTCGATACTTGAGACAACTCCCAATTTTATGATAAAGTTCTTAACCTAAACATCTTCTTTTGCAGCTTCAGAAGCTGCAATATATTATGCCTCTGTGGTGGAATCAGCTATGGACCCCCGTTTGGAATTTTCCCAACAAACTATACCTCCGTTAAGGGTAAACACGAATCCTGATGTAGACTTTCTATCATCAGGATCGGATTGGAAATCTGAATCCGTATACTCATTAACCTGCAGTTTGTTTCCTCCATAAAACAAAAACTTATCCTTAGTACCTTTAAGATACTTTAGGATATGTTTAATGGCAATCCAATGGTCATTACTTGGATTGGACTGGTATTTGCTGGTCACAGTAACTGTGAAGCTGATATTAGGCCTAGTACATAACATGACATACATGACGCTGCCCAAACATGAAGCATAAGGCAGATTAGACATTCTAATGTTCTCATCTTTTGTTTGTGGACAATCTTCTTCGAAAGATATAGGCCATGTCTGAACGATATATTTGCTGTCTTATAGTTACCAAAATTGTACAGTTCTAAGATCTTATCTATGTACGTTGATTAAGATAACCCAATAAGCTTTCTTTCTTTATCTCTATAGACTTTTCTGCCTAGAACATAAGAAGCTCCACCCAGGTCCTTCATGGAGAAATTCTTATAAAGGTAAGCATTGATGCCTTACATCATCCCGTTACCATTCTCAATGATCATGATGTCGTCAACATAGAGAACTAGAAATACCACCATACTCCTACTGCCCTTCTTATACACACAGGATTCTTCCGAATTCTTGAGAAAATCAGACAATTTGATTATCTCGTCGAATCGAAGAATCCAACTTCGTGAAGCCTGTTTAAGTCCATAAATGGACTTCTCAAGCTTACAAACCATGCCCTAGTTTTCACTGGATACAAAACCCTCCGGCTGTTCCATATACATTTCTTCGTCACAAAATCAATTTAGAAAAGTCGTTTTGACATCCATTTTCCAAATCTTGTAATCATGGTAAGCGGCAATAGACATTAAAATATTGATAGACTTTAGCATCGCAACTGGCGAAAAGGTTTCATCGTAGTCGACACCAGGTTGTTGCGTGTAACCATTAGCTACCAGTCGGGCCTTAAAGGTTTCAACCTTTCTGTCAGGCCTGCGCTTCCTATTTTAAAACCATTTACAACCGATAGGAACAATTCCTTCAAGAAGCTGAACCAAGTCCCAAACTTGATTCAGATGCATAGAGTCTAACTCTGATTTCATGGCCTCTTGCCACTTCACGGAGTCGATGTCCAACATCATTTCTCTATAGGTAAAAGAGTCTGTCTCTTCAACTAAGAGAACATCAAGATGCCTTTCTTGTATCAAATACAAGCTTTCATGAGGTCTAGATACCCTTTTGGACCTACGGAGTGTGGGTAATGAAGGTTCTTCATCTTCTTAAACTTCAGGTTCCTCTGTTGGTACGTTGGTCTTAGGTTGTACTTTATCAAGTTCAACCTGTCTGATTACCTCATTCTGACAAAAATTCTACCTCTAGAAATTTTCCAAAGCGAGCTACGAACACATTTCGATTCTCGGTATCATAGAACAAATATCCTTTCGTATTTGAAGGATATCCAACAAACTTAAACTTTTACCCTCGAGGCAAAAGTTTATTCTGCTGAGCCACCCTGACGTATGTAGGACAATCTCAAACCCTAATATAATCAAGATTCGGTTTCCTACCGGTCAATATCTCATACGGAGTCGTAGGAACAGCATTGAAAGAAATCTTATTCAAAAGATGTGCGACAGTTAAACGAGCATAAGCCCATAAGAAATAGGGCAAATATGTAAAATTCAACATAAATCGGACCATATCCAATAATGTCCAATTTCTCCTCTTTGACACTCCATTATGTTGTGGAGTACTAGGAGGAGTATATTGAGCGAGAATCACATTCTCTTTTAAATTATCAGTGAACTCTCCACTCATATATTCACCGTCTCGATCAGATCGAAGGAATTTAATATATTGTCTAGCTTGTTTTTCTACTTCGTTTCGGAATTCTTTGAACTTTTCAAAGGTTTCCGATTTATGTTTCATCAGATAAACATAACCGTACCATGACATATCATCAGTAAAGGTAATAAAGTATGAAAAACCACTGTGAGCAGTCTGACTCATAGGACCACATACATCAGAATGTACGAGTTCCAATAAGTTAGTGGCTCGGTGTCTAACACCCAAAAATAAGGCTTTGGTCATTTTACCCCGAATACAAGATTCACAGGTTGGATAAGGTTCAATGGTGAGATCTGAAATCAAACCATTCCTAACAAACTGGGTTAGGCATTTCACGCCTATATGACCTAACCTCATATGCCAAAGTTCAGTATTATTTATTTTAGATAATTTATGTTTATTAATTCTAGTATTCAAGATATCTCGAGAAGTGTGCAAAATGTAATGACCATGCTCATTTGGAAAAACAAGGATCTGAATATTATTTCTATCACATAAATACAAGGAACAGTTCTTAATATTTACATGATATCCCTCTGTATCTAATACAAAAAGTGATATAATATTTGCTATGCATCCCAGTACAATATAGCAATCATGCAGCGAAAGTCTCCCACTGGGTAAGGGAATCTCGCATAAGCCCACTACAATCGCATCCAGAGAGTCACCAGTCCCGAATCGCAACTGCATCTCTCCAAATTTTAGCCGTCTAATTTCCTTCAGCACCTACAATGAATTACAAATGTGAACAGGACAAGCACAATCTAAAATCCAACTAGATGTGACAGCTTTACAAGCTAATGAGATATCAATAACATGAAAAGTAAAAGTACCTGATGTCGATGCTCTTTCCTTTCTGATCTGGGCAAGGTAGTCAAAAAAATTCCTTTTCCAGTGCCTGACCTTCTGGCAGTGATAACACTTATCTTTAGAAGCTCTCTTGGGCTTCGCTACCTTAGCCTGCGGAGGAATATTGAAACCTTTCTTTTTCTTTCCCTTCGTCTTCCTCCTCTTCGACTTGGAGTGGGAAGAAGCGGAAACTGAAGTGGGTTTCGGAAGGCGAGTCGGCACTCCCTTCTTCAAATCCTCCTCCGCTGTGAAAAGCATCATATGTAACTCACGGTAAGTGTAGTGAATCCCATTTATATTGAAGTACATGAAAAACTGAAGATATGATGTCAGTGAGCAAACCAAGAATGACACTCTGTCCCAGATAATCATTGAAAGGGAAATCATTGCACCTCAATTTCTCGATCAGATCGATCAAATGAAGCACATGTGTGCTCACAGCTTGTCCCTCGACAAGTTTAGAATGGAACAGTTCCATTACTACTCTGTGAACCAAGACCTATTCTTGGTTCATGAACGATTCACGGAGTTGTGTCTGTCGGGGAGCGGCCGCGAGTGCGCAGCAGAAAATTTAATAAATCAAATTATGATACCGCTATCCCTTTGCCCAAGACACATTTGTTTTTATTATTCTACAAGCCTAGGCATGTTACTATATATTCTAATCATAAAAACTCATAAAACATGCAAATAATATAAACCTGAACATGCTAACTATCATAAGAACTCTAATTACAATAAAGAAAGAAAAAGACTTACTTGAACCGAAGACTCCTCCAGTCCTCCCTCCAATCTACAAGATTTTCTCGAAATCAGCAAGCTCTTCCACGTTCCAAAGAGCCACCCAAGTGTGTGGCCTCCAAAGGTGCACACACCAAAGCCAAGACTCAACGACAAGACTACGCCTTGAGTGCACAGGTATTTTGCCATTAGTACTAGCCTAGACAAATACCTCAAAACTTTTAACTCGAGGTTCCTCTAGTCAATTAGACTTAAGGATCCTCAAAATCAGTGTCTTACTCTTAAACTTTAGAGTTGCACACTTATATAAACCAAGATATGAAAGGTTTGGTGCAAAAATTGTGAAGAATTCTTTGGGTTTATATAGGTGCTCCAAGACAACAAAATTAATTAAGAATCCGATGTGGGATAATGCTAATTTAATCTTAGCTATTGGATCTTAATTTAGTGTTAATGAGATTATAAAACCCTAATAAGAGTTTGGGCCGAATTGGAATTCAAAACAAATAACAAATAAAAAAAAAAATTATATTCATATTACTATTCACGTTTATTTATTTATTTATTTATTTATTTATTCCAATTCAAATTGCCCCTATCGTCATTCACCAATCCCTAAGCACTATGGAACCTCATAAATGATCAGTTCAATAATTAAACACATTGAACCATTTATGAACAATTCCTACAGCAATCATATATGCTGTTAAATTGTATTGTGCACTGTTAACCATTGATTTCGACTTTGTTGTGTGTGACCTTTTGGGTTCCCCTCAAGTTGGACATGAAATGAATCGTGATAATTTAATCGAACATAAATTATCCTCCGATCAAATGGTCGTTCGATTTCGATTTCAATGACAAGGTTGACATCTAGCAACATGCCAAGGTCCCCAAATGAGAAGGAAAGATATATACAAATTTTGTATGCGATTTACATATGATACGGTCAATCGCCTCACTGTATCCCCACCGTTTGTTTGACCTAGGGTATGGAAAGTGTCTACCCATATAGTCAAAAGTATGATGTTGATAGTGTCATAAATCGTGCTAACCCAAGAATCTCACATGATTCTTCCGCTGGGCCACAGCTCAAGCACTGATCACACATATCAACCCGCGAATGGAATACTACTCTTATAAGAAAATATTATCCGAGAGAGAGTGGCGATTCTCTGTTGTATTTACAAACTTCATGTGTTTCAACAAATGACCCAATCATACCTTCTGACTGGATCTTTTGAACTGGGGAAGGAGAATGTCAAAGTCATTTGATCCACACATAAGATTGTAAAGACCTCAAGTTAAGGACTAGTCATACAATCGATACATGAAAGTTCTCATAGACACATGGGATAAACACTCCATGTGAAAACTGTCGACGGTCAGTTCGATGGATAAGAGCAACTCATGCATCCATGTGATACACCAAGCAGACAGATCTCCGCTAGTAGCCTATGAGATCGGGTACCCCACTTAAGGGTGGATCATATCATCATGCTAGTCTCTCCACTTTGTGAACGCCCAGATTATTCACAAAACTATGACTAAGAATGTTTGAGAGTAATGATTCTCATAAGGCGTGGAAGCCATCATCTTATTACTCTAAGGGCTTTATTACAGTGTTTGATGATTCATATAATTTATGTAAGACACGTATAATAAAGATTGTCATTTTATTAATTAATGAAAATATTGCAAATACATGTACATATAGCTCATCCACAAGTTGGGTATAGGACATATCCCTAACAATCTCTCACTTGCACTATAGCCAACTAGTATGAATCTTGACACCATAGTCTTGGGTGTGCCTATCATGCTTTTGTTGAGTCAGCCCTGTAGTCAGAGAATCTGCAAAATTATCTTCTGTGGGTATTTTCTCTATAATAACTTCTTTTCTCTCAACAATCTCCCTGATGAGATAAAATCACCTGAGTACATGCTTGGATTTCTGGTGGGACCTTGGTTCATTTGATTGAGTAATGGCGCCCGTATTGTCACAGTACATCGTGACGCCATTCTTTATCGCGGGAAGCACTTCCAGCTTCGTGATGAACTTCTTTATCCAGACTGCTTCTTTATCTGCCTCAGATGCTGCAATATACTCGGCTTCAGTGGTGGAGTCCGCTGTAGTTGACTACTTTGAGCTTTTCAAACTGACATCACTGCCATTCAAAGTAAACAGATATCCTGTTTGCGATCTGCTGTCATCCCTATCGGTCTGAAAGATCGCATCACAGTAACCAATGACTTTCATCTCAGAACAATCTCTGTATGTCAAAAACACATCCTTAGTTCTTCTTAGATACTTGAGGATTGTTTTGACAGCCGCCCAGTGTTGCTCACCAGGATTTGTCTGATACCTGCTCGTTATGCTAAGAGCATAAGAGACATCAGGTCTTGTACATAGCATGGCATACATGATTGATCCTATTGCTGAAGCATAAGGGATCTTACTCATACGCTCTCTATCTGAAGGAGCATGCGGACATTGCTCCTTAGATAATTTGATTCCATGACAAGTAGGTAAATTACCTCTTTTGGAATCTTCCATTTTGAATCTTTTCAAAACTTTATCTATGTATGTAGATTGAGAAAGTCCTAACAACCTCTTATATCTATTACGGTAGATCTTAATGCCGAGGATGTAGGCTGCTTCTCCCAAATCTTTCATAGAGAAATTCTGAGATAACCATTGCTTGGTGGCTTGCATCATGGGAATATCATTGCCGATGATTAATATGTCATCGGCATATAATACAAGAAATACGACAGCACTCCCACTACTCTTCCTGTAAATCCAAGGCTCGTCTATATTTTTGATGAAGTCAAATTCTTTGATTGTCTCATCAAATCATATATTCCAACTTCTGGAGGCTTGCTTGAGTCCATAAATGGATCGTTTAAGCTTGCATATTTTATTATGATCATCCTTAGATGCAAAACCCTCAGGTTGTGTCATATAGACTTCCTCTATGAGGTTCCCATTAAGGAAAGTTATTTTGACATCCATCTGCCAAATCTCATAATCAAAGTGTGCAGCCAGTGCCAGTAAAATTCGAATGGACTTTATCATTGCAACAGGCGAGAAGGTTTCGTCATAGTCAATTCCTTGGATTTTTCTAGAAATTTAGCATTTCGTGAGACAAACGTTCTTTGTTCATTTGGGACGCAGAACACATATGCTCTTGAGGTCAAGGCATTTCCTACAAACTTATATTTAATTTCCCTATCATCCAATTTGTTAGTTTGTGTGAGCTTAACATATGTATCACACCCCCAAACTCTTAGATAACTAAGACTAGGACGTTTCCCAGACCATAAATCATATGGTGTTTAACTAACAGTCTTGGAAGGAACTTGGTTTAGTAGTAGTGTTGCAGTTTCTAAAGTAATACCCCAAAATGAAAGAGGTAGATCTGTGTCTGGCATAATTGATCGGACCATATCTAATAATGTCCGATTTCTCCTTTCGGAGACCACATTATGCTGTTGAGATCCCGGAGGAGTCCACTGGGAAACAATGTCATTTTCTCTCAAGTAATCTTGAAATTCGTTGCTTAAGTATTCACCACCTCGGTCAGACCTTAGTGACTTAATACTTTTATTAAGCTGGTTTTCTACTTCAGTTTTCAAGTCTTTGAATTTCTCAAAGGCTTCAGATTTGTACCGCATAAGGTACATATACCCATATCGCGAGTGATCATCGATAAAGGTAATGAAGTAGGAGAATCCACCGCTAACGGTAACTGACATTGGTCCGCATACATCAGAGTGTATAAGTTCTAATGTCTCTGATGCACGCTGTCATTTACCTTTGAATGGTAATTTGGTCATTTTACCAAGTAAACAAGACTCACAAGTTCCATAAGGTTCATATTTGAAGGGTCTGAAATACCCATCATTATGTAGCTTAGTTAATCTTGTTTCATTGATATGACCTTAGCGATTGTTCCATAGAAGTGATTCATTGAGATTATTCGAGTTAACGTTATATATATATTAGAGGTTGAACATTCTTTGTTAGTTTGTAAGACATAGATACCATTATACAAAATACCATCTCCATATTTTATTTCATTGAAATAAATAGAACATTCATTACAACTTATTAGGCATGAAAAGCCTTTATTACATAAAGAAGAAATCAAAATACCATCTCCATAATTATTTCATTGAAATAAATAGAACATTCATTACAACTTATAGGCATGAAAAGCCTTATTACATAAAGAAGAAATTAAATGATGTTCTTTACTAGAGAAGATACATAAACACAATCTTCTAAGTCTAAAACTAAATCATCCGCAAAACTAATGATAAGTCCTCATGCACAATGCAGCCAGTTTTGCTCCATTACCCATGCGTAAGTCAACCTCCCCATGACGGAGTTCCTACTGTTTCTCAGGCCCTTCACATTGTTACACAAGTGAGTCCCAAAATCGGTGTCAAGCACCTAAGTATAAGATTCAGAGTTTTGAGAATATAGTTCAATCATATACAACATACCTGAAGTATTGGGCTTCTTCGCCTCTTGGGCTTCCCTAGCTTCTTGGGCTTTCAAGGATCTGCAATATTTCTTCCAATGACCCTTCTTTCCACAAAAGAAACATTTCATCTTTCACGGTATGAACGGAAGTTGCATACAACTCCTTCAAGTGAAAGATGATGGTTTGAGCATCCATATCTTCGTGAGCTTTCTGAAGTTCGTCCGACATAGAGCCAAGCATTATCCAAACTGCTTACTCATCATCATCAACGTGTTTCTTCCAACCATCAAATGTATTTTTGTAAGCATCTTATGCGGGTTCAGGGGGAAATGGTCTTTCAAGAACATAGAAAATTTTTTCTTGTCGTAAGACAATTTTAAGGTTTCTAAACCAGTCATTGTAGTTGTCCCCTTTGAGCTTATGCTCATCAAGGATGGAACGAAGTGATATTCTGTTTGCCATTTGAATGTTTGTGAAATATTTTAACCCACCTGTTAAGAGAGAATGTTAAAATTAGGAATATGTTTTCATTAATGTTTCATAATAACATGGGCTTTTAATATTATGAAGTTGCTTACACTCAATTTTTTTAAAATTTTAAGCAAATCGCATCAACCCCAATATGATGGATTTCTTGTGGGCAATGATCCATTATCATAATTTCACAACTCCGACTAGGGTCGGTCGTTATAAAATACGATAATTAGGTAGGTTCCCAACCAATTTATGATATAAATCACAATTCTTTGATCATTGGGTTGGGCAATCAAACATGTCATAGCTTATGCTAGTCCTTGTGGACACCTAATCTTTGCCACTAAGTTATAAGATCACGCCTAAGGATCGGTGAGTCTTATGACTCAGAAAAATCAAACCATTGTCAATAGTATGATTTAAGGACAAATTGGTATTGGTCAGTCTGGTAAAGCATAGTCCTGCCAATACGGTTTAAGCCCTTTGGGTCTATACTTTACAACGAGAGGCAAATTTTAGACTTAAATTATTATTGAGGATTTTAGCAAGTTTAAGTGAATAACTATCAAATGAATTCCTCCATTGAAAATTCCCTAGAGGGAGGGTGGAGCGAACTCTCTTAAATACCCTTAGGCCTAATTTGCCTTGGTGACAGGAATAAACAATAGATCCTCCAATTAGTCCAACACTTTAAATATGCTTTAAGGTAAGCTTTGAGTAAATGATTATCTAAATGTCTTCACAACTTTTCCTTTCAGATATAAAAAGGTATTGAGTGAAGGAATACACCAAATCATATCTAACTCTATTAATACCTTGTTAAATTAACTTTAGTTTGGAAAGTTTTATTAACTCCTTGGTCCCACTCCACTTGTATCTTTTATAATGTATTTTATTATAAACAAGTGATTTATATTTATTAGCCTTAAAGGTAATAAATCTCTAAGTTCATCACATAATAATTACTTAGCTAAGGGATAAGCAATACACTCTCTATTTCCTTAGAAAGTCTCTAGATGTTTGCACCATAAAATAATCATGCCAATTCTAATCATATATTGAATCATCAAGCATATGAGTTTTAATATGTTGGAATTATTTTAGGTATTAAATAACTTTGATTAATATTTAATTATGATATTGCATTTTATTTTAATCAAATAAATTTACTATTCACATTTTTTACATATGCGTGAACTTTAAATGCAATTTCACAATTCAAATCTTAACCAAATCATGTAAAACTTGTGCCTAAAATTACGTTCAGGTGTTAGCTTTCCAACAAGCTTTTACACACCCAATGTCAAGTTCAAATGAGATAGAACTAATCAAAACAAAAACGGCGCAATGATACCACTGTTGGGGAGCGGCCGCGAGTGCGCAGCGGAAAATTTAATAAATCAAATTATGATGTCATTATCCCTTTGCCCAATACCCATTTGTTTTGATTATTCTACAAGCTTAGGCATGTTACTATATATTCTAAGCATAAAAACTCATAAAACATGCAAAGAACATAAACCTAAACATGCTAACTATCATAAGAACTCTAATTAAAATAAAGAAAGAAAAAGACTTACTTGAACCGAAGACTCATTCAGTCCTCCCTCCAATCTACAAGCTTTTCTCGAACTCAGCAAGCTCTTCCACGTTCCAAAGAGCCACCCAAGTCTGTGGTCTCCAAAGGTGCACACACCAAAGCCAAGACTCAACGGCAAGACTACGCCTTGAGTGCACGAGTATTTTGCCCTTGGTGCTAGCCTAGGCAAATACCTCAAAAACTTTTAACTTGAGGTTCCTCTAGTCAATTAGATTCAATGATCCTCAAAATCAGTGGCTTACTCTTAAACTTTAGAGTTGTTCACTTATATAAACCCAAGATATGAAAGGTTTGGTGCAAAAATTTGTAAAAAATTCTTTTGGTTTATATAGGCACTCCAAAGACAACAAAATTAATTAAGAATCCGATGTGGGATAAATGCTAATTTAATCTTAGCCATTGGATCTTAATTTAGTGGTTTAATGAGATTATAAAATCATAATAAGGCCAAATTGGAATTCAAAACAAATAACAAATTAAAAAAATTATTATTCACGTTACTATTCACGTTTTTATTTATTTATTTATTCCAATTCCCAAAGTGTCCTATCTTCATTAACTAATCTCTAAGCCACTATGGAATCTCATAAATGATTTGTTCAACTATTAAAAAAATTGAACCATTTATGAACAATTCCTACAACAATCATATATGCTGTTAAATTTGTACTGTGCACTGTTAACCATTGATTTGGACTTTGTTCTGTGTGATCTTTTGGGTTCCCCTCAAGTTGGACATGAAATGAATCGTGATAATTTAATCGAACATAAATTATCCTCCGATCTGATGGTTGTTCGATTTCAATGACCAAGGTTGACATCTAGCAACATGTCAAGGCCCCCAAATGAGAAGGAAAGATATATACCCATTCTGTATGTGATTTACATATGATACGGTCTCTCGCCTCATTATATCCCCACCGTTTGACCTAGGGTATGGAAAGTGTCTACCTATATAGTCAAAGGTATGATGTTGATAGTGTCATGAATCGTGCTAACCCAAGAATCTCACATGATTCTTCCGCTGCGGCCACAGTCTCAAGCACTGATCACACATATCAACCCGCGAACTGGAATACTACTCTTATAAGAAAATATTATCCGAGAGAGTGGCGATTCTTTGTTGTATCTTTACAAACTTCATGTGTTTCAACAAATGACTCAATCATACCTTTTTTACTGGATCTTTTGAACCAGGGAAGGAGAATGTCAAAGTCATTTGATCCACACATAAGATTGTAAAGACCTCAAGTCTAAGGACTAGTCATACAATCGATACATGAAAGTTCTCACAGACACATGGGATAAACACTCCATGTGAAAAATTTCGACGGTCAGTTTGATGGACATGAGCAACTCATGCATCCATGTGATACACTAAGTGGACGGATCTCCGCTAGTAGCCTATGAGATCAGCTACCCCACTTAAGGGCGGATCATATCATCATGCTAGTCTCTCCGCTTTGTGAACGCCCAGATTATTCACAAAACTATGACTAGGAAAGTTTGAGAGTAATGATTCTCATAAGGGGTGGAAGCCATCATCTTATTACTCCAAGGGCTTTATTACAGTGTTTGATGATTCATATAATTATGTAAGGCACATATAATAAAGATTTCCATTTTATTAATTAATGAAAATATTGCAAATACATGTACATATAGTCCATCCATTAGTTGGGTATAGGGCATATCCCTAACAGTGTCACCATTCTATAAACATCATGCATCTCAAAGTATTGCCTCTTTAGTTCAAAAGCCGGAGAACTGAGAATGTATGATTTAACCCTTAAATCGTCATCTTTCCATTTCTGGAAAGTCTCAATCTCTTCTCTTGATGCATCTACAGATATAGCAAGGGGTAATGGACCCTCCAATATATATCACAACTTCTCAGATACGAGGACGATCCTCAAATCCATATCCCAGTCTGCAAAGTTCTCAACATCTTTGAGCTTATTTGTATCAAGCATACGAGCAAAGGGTTTGTTCGAAGAAGTCGACATCACAAATCTATCAAATAGATAGCGAATAAACGGTTAGCAGACAAAACAATTTCATATAATATATCAAAAGTATTAAATAGATCATGGATTGTTAATATGAAAATGCCACTACCACTATTTCATCCAAAACTGTAATCCCCAAACACAATACATAAGAAAAACAATAATCAAATTAAATACAATATATTTCAAAATGATTTCAGCTCACAGCTTTGACATGTTCTCGCTTACGTATATTCATTTGGTTGACAACTCATTGTCAATCACTCATCGGTGACTCCTGGGTTTTGGTCTTGATCATTTCACGTTATGACAGCTTTCGCACGCTCACAAGGAGGGCATATCAAGATTAAACTTGTCAATGATAAATTCAAGACACTTGCGTAACCCAGACAGTTTTGGCACGTTCAGGATTCCGTTTTCGCTTGAATTTACCTAATATCACAAATATATCTGGTACAGATAAATTCCTACCGACTATATCCTTACAGCTTTGGCACATTCTTGGATATAGTCGTAGAATATTTATCCATAAGCCATATTGACAAGACTGGCCAAGAAATATGCATCAAATACATGTAATTATTAAACCTTATTTCAAATAAGGATTTTCTGTAAAATATTTTAATCACTTTATTTAATCAAATTAAATAAATACAAGCATGCATAAAACAAAGATTAGATTAAACGTTAAATTTAACGGTATAATCATATCATGTGTTCAAAATCAGACTTGCTCTGATACCATTTTTGTATGGGATTTTAGGGGTAAACGCAGCGGAATGTGGAAAAATAATTTTTTTCGAGCAATTAAAATAAACTTATTTATTCTAATTACTTAATACTTAAAAACTGAATATTTACCCAAAAATCAGATTTCCCCATATTTGTCGTGAGACCCCAATAGTTTACATTTTGATTATTTTAGTCATAGTTTGTCAAATATAAATTTAAGTGATTTCAAATAACTAACAAAATGATTTCTACATATCATATATATCAAAATACAACTCACAACACAAAACCTAATTTTTCATCAAATTGCCGAGACGGTGTCCAAGTTGTAATTTTTTGTATTTTGGTCCAAATTTGTTCAAAACAAGTTTAAATAATTTCCAATCAACACCAAATTATTTGTACATCTTATATACATCATTATACAACACAAAGCCCCAATTTTGGTGGAGGAATAATCTCTAATTTCTCAAATTAATCCAATTAACAAAAATTAACAAAATTCAACACTTAAATCTAATCTCTACAACACCAAACAAGACTCACCACTTTGAAACAACATAAGAACAATTATAGGTCATCAATGAGTGGCCTAACAACTCTAGAATGGCAACAAGATCATTAAATAATCAAAAGTGTACTTATACACCATTTATAAGCATACTTTGTTAAACATACATGCATACATCTTTCATTCATGCTTCCAACCATCAAAACACAAATACAAGAGAATATAAAAACTTAAGAACTACACATGTTGTAGCCAAGAACAAAAGGAACAAGTTTCCTTCTAGTAGAAAGTTGGAAATACTTACAAAATTCCAAGCTTTCTTGATTTTCTTCTTGGTTTCTTTTTTTTCCTCTCAAGTCTCTTTTGTTTTAGGTTTTTGGTGGCTTGAACAAGTGTGAATCAAATGAAAAAAGAAAGCTTTATATATTACTAGGTCATGGCCGAATTTGGCTAAGTAAATCTACAGGATATTTGTTTTCATTTTTTTCAAACAAATATCAAACAAGTCAAATGGTATTTGACTTCATTTTTCTTTAATGTAAAATCAACATTTTACACTACTTAATCATTTCCTAACTTTATCATAATGGTAGATATTTATATTTTAATTACTTTAATCATTTAACAATTAAATAATTAAATATTTAATTAAATATAAATATCTCAAATATATGTATTATATTTACTTTAAATATCCCAAATACATATATTAATGATATATGTCAAATATCACAATTTGACATTTAATTAATGTGTATTAAAAAAAATCATACAATAACTACAAATACACATTAATTAGGAAATGACCAAAAGGTCAATTTACATGTATCTTTCGTTTAACCGTTAAATGATTTATAAATAATTAATATTATTCAAAAGAGTTTCCCTAGTGCTCTACGAGTATATTTCATTAGTGAGACTCTATAGGTTCAGGCATATCCGTCACGAAATCCAATTTCGTGTCCATAATCTACCCACCCGTAAATTATGACGAACAAAGATAAACTCACTGAACTATACAGGTCGAGATCCTTGCATTCGTATAATCACTCCGTCACAGATATCCAGATTATTCCAGGGATATAGATATAAATGTCAAATCTCTTTAGATATAATCACGTCGACGTTTCTATTAGCAATCTCTTAATAACACTTAGAACTCACTTCTACAGTGTACAACGGGCCCATGGATTTAACAGATTGCTAATTCCATATTGAATACATATACTATATACGCAGAGCTGACGGATTCTATCTTGACACACACAAGGTATCATGAGCATCAGTCCATACCCAACGGACAGATTCTACAGTGTACCACGGGCCCATGGATTTAACAGATTGCTAATTCCATTATGAATACATATGTTATGTACGCAGAGCTGACGGATTCTATCTTGACACACACACGATATATTAAGCATCAGTCCATACCCAACGGACAGATGAAGGTCTTGTTGGACAATTATGACCCAAAGCGTCACTATTTGTACAGATCATGGTGTTGTTGTACAAATTAACTATGTGACAAAGAGATTGTGCTCTTATCATTTGTGATTAGATCACCTAGATGTATAAATGATAGGAGGTCCCTATGATTAGTTCTTGGATTGAGATGATATGAGACAGTATCAGTCCTCGAAGGATTAATCATTAAATATCCCTAGTCGTAGTATTATCAAGACTGGACATCTATAATGCAGAATAGACTAGTATTGCACTTGTACGCATTGTGGGAGAACAACGACATAGTTCTCATATATTTAAGTATTGGATACTTATGCAAGTGCGATAGGAGGTTGTGTTTACCGATGGTGCGGAAACAGCTTCGCTCTGGATAGACCCCTCGGAATTCCATTGGTAGTATGACTATGTGTCTATGGAAGTCCGATATTAGGGTAGGTGTATTTGGTCTTAACCTGAGACTTGCATCGCTAATACTTGTGACAATCAATATGCTTTGGTTTTGGTCGTCCAGGGCTTTAACCGGTTCTGTGTATGCCTCTGCTGGGTATATCGAGAATCGTAGTGTATTGGGTGTGATATCAAGACAGATGTATCACTCCAGTCATAGTGGAGATGATGTCACATAGGATATGGTACTAGTGCTCTTAAGTACTGCAGTCATCGGGATATTATGACTAGGTCATGTGAATTTGGAATTAATCGGTAGAATATATTTAATAGTTAAATTTGATTTTTTCTATTTAATTTATTCAAATGGGCTAAAATTAATATATTGGATATATTAATATGAATTGGATTTCATTACGAAATTAAAGTCGGACTTTCATACGAACGAACGAATTAATTTAGAATTAATTCATAAACGACGTTCGTAATATATTTGTGAGGCATCGTTATTTAATTAAATTAGATTTAATTATTTAGCGACGAAATTTCGTTTAATCAGATTAAACGGATCCGAGCCGCGGCAAATGTTCGTAGAGACATTTTGAATTTTGAATTCAAAATGGTGGGGCCCACTTTACACATGTCACACATGTGAAGTGGTGGTTGGAAAGTGGTTGGCATTTATGCCAAAACCACTTACTTTCCAACCACTTGGTTTAGGTGAAACCAAATTACCCCAACTACATGGTTTTGGTGAAAAGGGTAAAAACCTTTAACAAAACCCAAGCCCTCTCTCTTCACACTTAAAACACAACACAAAACCCTAATACACTAACCAAATGGGCGTGAACTATGGCCTCCATCTCTTTGATTTTGTTGCAAAATCAACAAAGCTAACACTTTATGGAATCAACTAAGGTGATAGGGAAACTAACTCAAGGGTTGGAATCATCACTCAAAGCTTGGATCTTGGAGATCTTCATTCACAAATCAAAGCTTGGAATCAACAAAGGAAGGATCTTGGAAACCAACTCAAAGCTTGGAATCAACAAAGAAATGATCTTAGAGATCTTCTTCTCAAAATTTTAAAAGCTCAAATCCATTCAATGTAGGTAATTCTGCAACTTATAATAAATTTATGAACACCTTTTCTTGCTTATTAGATCCTGTTGGAAATTATCTAAGGTCCCAAGATCAAACAAGACATGAAAATCGTGCATGAATACACCAAAGAAGATAGCGGAATACTTACATTGGTTGGTAGAGTCGATTTGAAGACCATTGAAGCCAAAAAACGCACTGCCATAGAGCATGAACTGCAGCAGTCCACTGCTTCTGTCTTCAGTGTTTGAGCTGCGAAAATGAGTTCCTAGCTTTGTTGGATGGATCCCGGCTCATGGTCGAACCTCCCTACCACCTTCGCAAGACTTGTAAGTGTGCTAGCACTTGAATTTTCACCATGAAAATCCACTCTTGCTTCCCTAAAGTCACGCCCAAACCTAGTCAAAAACAGTCCACACCTTGTGTGTGTTTGGCGTGAGGAGAGGAGAGAATTTTTGAGAGAGATAAAATTGTGTATTGATTTATTAAAATGATTTACCAAAAATCATTTATATTTATGCCATAATTTTCATTAAATTAATAATAAAATTATGACACATAACATGCAATGGCTTAGAGTGTCAAACACTCAAACTCCATGCAATGACATTGAGTGCAATGTACACAATCTACATGCAAAGCATTAGAATGACATGTGTCATGTGGGCCCCACACGTTTCCAAATGAAAGTGGGCCCACGTGCACTCACGCGTTCGGGTTCGATATTTCCGAAATACCGAGCTTATGTCGCGACGTTAATTCAATCGAATTTAAATAAATAATTGCGCCTGGCGAAATTATTATTTACGTCGCTAACGAATTAATTCTAAATTAACTCGTTTGCCCGAATTAAAATCTGATTTTAATTCCGCGTCGAAATCTAATTTCGTCTAATATATCGAATATATTAATACATCGATTAATTCCGAATTAATCGTTCTCTCTCTTTAGACGACATTTTATCCCAGATAAAATATCTCCGTTATTAATCCTAGATTAATTTTCTCTCTCTTCTGTATAATCCCAGATTATTCAAGAGTGCGAGTTGTGCGTCATCGGTGGATTATCGGGAAGCGACCCAGATCCCGGATAATCAGTATAATCTGCCAGTAAATACGGTCGTCGGAGTATCCGAATCACGTACGTACCAAGTACTACGTTCTACCGATTTACGAGACAAGGTCGACTCCTAGCAAAGCACCAAGTCTACCCAATTCTCGGACATATCCATTTAAGAATATTAAGATCTGTATCAAGCGTAGTATACTAATGTATTGTGCATATCGGTCCAGTATCGGATAATCACGTGCTAGGGCTGGGGCTGGATAAGTGTCTGCCCCGTCCGAAACACATATCGGATGTCTGGTAACTAGTCTCTATAATCGGATATTCATGACCTGGTCATAATATCACGATTGGATGCGCATCACTTTAAGAGCACTAATACCGTATCCTGCGTGACATCATCTCCATTATGACTGGAGTGACACTTCCGTCTTGACATCACATCCAATACACTACGATTCTCAATATACCCGGCATTGGCGTACACAGAACCGGTTACAGTCCTAGACGACCTCAACTAAAGTATATCGATTGTCGTAAGAATTAGCGATGTAAGTCTCAGGTTAAGACTATACACACCTACCTTGATTTCGGCCTCCCATAGACACATCGTCATAATACCAATGGGATTCCGAGGGGTCTATCCAGAGCGAAGCTGTTTCCCGTACCATCGGTGAAACACGACCTCCTATCGCACTTGCATAAGTATCCAATACTTATATATATGAGAACTATGTCGTTGTGCCCTCACAACGCGCACAAGTGCAATACTAGCCTATTCCGCATTATCGATGTCCAGTCTCGATAATACTACGGCTAGGGATATTTAATGATTAATCCTTCGTGGACTGATACTGTCTCATATCATCTCAATCCAGGAACTAATCATAGGGACCTCTCTTCATTTATATATCTTTGGTGATCTAATCACAAATGATGAGAGTGCAATTTCCTTATTACATAGTTAATTTGCTACAACAACACAATGATCTGTGCAAATAGTGACGCTATGGGTCATATTATCCAACAATCTCCCACTTGGCACATAGCCAGTCACTTGAGTGTCTAACACCCGAACTATGTACAATTCGCTCAAATTGCTGAGGAAAGGTTTTCGTCAGCGGATTTGCTTGATTATCGTCTGACGCGATTTATACGATCATCACATCGCCACGATGTATGATCCGAACGAATCAGATGAATATAGAAGTATATATCTGGATCGTCGATGAGACCTTAATTCTTTAGCCTTGTGCTGACGCCTAGCTCAGCTGCTAACAGAACTATATCTAATCTAATTAGATTTTTATGATCCAAATGGCTTCTATTGCTGCCTCAGCTGCAACAATAATCCGTATTTATTGTTTATTCGGCAACAGTTATCTTGCTTGGAAGATTTCCAGCTCACTGTCCCGGTGTTCAAACTTTATAGTACCGTAGTATTTAATCGTTTGGAAACTTGCAGTAGTGATCCCAGTCACTTCAAGTTCTCCTTCTCCATAGTTTAAGACAACATCTTTAGTTCTCTAAGATACTAACAGATGTTCTTAACTTCAATCCAGTGACTATCACTTGGATTGACCCGATTGTGACTCCATATGCTCGAAGCGTATGAGACACAATACAAGTACTTTTTAATGTACAATTTCCTAGAGAGTGTTTAACAACTCCAAATCTATCCCAGTAGATTTTTATTCCTTGAATAAAGGTTGTTACTCCCCAGAATTCTACGGAGAATTTCTATTGAAAGAATATTTATGAAAGCCAAGCTTTCACCAATTGCTTTATGGGAATTTCACTGTGAGTGCGCTCTCCCACTAACCTCCTTATATACACAAGAATTATTTCGTTTTGAGTTAAATCATAAACCATTATGATTATTTCAAAACGTCAGTTCCAAGAACCTTATGCTTGCTTTGATCCAAACATGGATCGAATAACCCGCAAACCTTGTTTGTCGGTTATACAAAATCGTCAGGATGTTGTAAACATCCTCCAAAAGGTTTCCTCTTCAGGAAAGCGATTTTGATTTGTAACTGACATATTTCATAAATGAAATATACAGTTATCAACAAGCATCTTCAAAATGGATTTACCATGGCAACAGGTAAAAAGGTTGAACCGTTATTAACACAATGTTGATAACGATACCTTTCCGTCAAAACCTTAGGTTTGCACGTTGGTATGTTGCCTTCCATGTATGTCTTCCTTGAAGACGTTTAATGTACCATAGGCACAATGCTTTGTGGTACAACAACTAGTATCCAAACATAGTTGTTATACATGGAATCCATTTCGGACTCATGGCACTTTGCCATAATAGGGAGTCAATACCTCGTATTACTTCCTCATAACGTAGTCGGATGGTACACCTCCATAAGATTGACATCTTAATGAGGTGAGATCAGAAACCTATACCCTAGGTTGTTTTCTGACTCTATCCGATCTACTAGGTTCTTGTGTATTTGAAGATTAATGGTATAGTTTCATCATAGATGAACTGTTTGTGTTCCATTACGGACTTCGTGCCTAAAACAGTATCACTCCGATTTTTCATCGAGTATCACTATCCTCCCACTTACCACTGCATATCGGTATTCCTCTAAGGAAAAACCGCATGGTGAGCAACAATCACATTGTTCTCATGTGGGATTTATAAGTACTATACTTATGGTTTCCCTTAGGATAACCTATATTGACACTAATCCAATTTGGGTTCTTAGTTTGGTATCAACCAAACGTTATGCCTGGCATACCCAAATTATCAGGAATGAGAAACCCCGTTTCTTTCCTGTTCATATCCTATATGATATCTGTCAAACAGATTTATATGGAACCTTATTCCAAATAAGTTTTGCACTGTTAATACATATCCTGTTGAAGGAAATAGTAGCTCAAAGTGACTCGTGATAAACCTTATCATGTCCAACAAAAATTCGGTTTTTGGTTCGCACACACCGTCTAACTGACGTGTCTCGGGAGGAGTCCTCATCTGAAAGAATACCGTACTCTTTCATGTACGTATGAAACTTACTGCTTAAGTATTTTCCATTACGGTCTTACCGTGGCGGAATAACACTATAGCCGATCTGTTTGTTTTCTTCGTGTCGAAACTTCAAAAGTTTCCAATCTGTGTTCTTCAAAAGAAACACATAACCACAACGTGATGCTGCATCCGTTAAGGTCACGAAATATTCATGTTCACATCTAGCCTAGCTAGATATGGGCCCACTTAATTCACCATGAATAGGGCTAACAGATCGGTGGCCCTTTTACTATTACCAAGTAAATAGTATTTTAGGTATTTAACCTAATAAACTAGATTCGTAGACCTTATTTGAATAGTCAAATCAGTCCTAGTACCCACTCTTAAAAGGTGTGGATATACGAATCTTGTTTAATTGTGTCCTAGACAACAATGCCACAAATAAGTCTCCATTGATCAAATCAATTTAAGCTATTTATTTGTCATTTTATATGTTTGAGATTTTATTATATTCAAAATATAAATTCTGTTATTTACATCTAGTGTATTTATCTCAGTATCATCTTTATATAATGAAACACTTAGTGTTCTAGAATATAAAGGTTTTATCCGCATCGGATTAAACACTGATATAGAGATAATGTCTCTAGTCAAACTAGTTACATTATAACATTTCCTAATTTAAGTACATACCCTAAGGGTAGTTCCTAAACTTAGGTATCTACGGTCGAAACAACGACTTTCGTCCCGTTTCCAATTCGCAGAGAAATCTCGGCTTGAAGCCAGTATCCAGCTCACAGCGGATTCTGAACGTCAATACATATATGTATTATGTACCACACTAAGTATTTAAAATCCAATTTTAATACTAGTAGTAAACATAACTTTGACAAATATTTTTAAAGTTAGAGCCTCTCCCCATCTTTAATTCCTTCGTGTCTTCCATATCCAAATGGTAGTCACTTTGGGATATGTCAATTATCTTTTCAATATTTCACAAACCTTTGGCCAAGCCTTGGGTTTTAGAATATCGAAATGATATGCACCTTGTGCTACATGCCCAATTGCAAACTTTGACTTTTCTCCACTAGAATAGTCAATTAATTGCAACTTTAATACTTTTAAATCTAAAGATAGATTTATTATAAGTATATTAATTTAAGCACTAAAGTCATCATCACATAAATCTTCCAAAGACTTTATGCTCTACTATTTGCTTAATAATGGGCTTAGTAATAATAAGTTATTTTATCAAATAAATCAACCTATTATTAATTCCTAATTAAAATTAAATCATTTAAAACATTTAATCCAAGGATTATATATTTTAAATATTCAACCTTTCAATTCTTTCATGATTTTAATAGTCCAACTATTAATCAATTTAATAAGGTACTATTTATTATAATGATTACAATAATCTAATTATTTAATCAACTATAATTTTAATATTGATTACTATAATCTAATTATAAAATCAACTATCATTTAATTCAATTATATTGATTACTATAATCCAATTATAAAATCAACTATATATTGAATGAGTTTGTATATAGTCCAACTATATATATTTAAAACAACATAAAATATTAGTCCAACTAATACTTTTAATAAATATGACGAGTTAAAATAAAATGAGCGCGTTTAGCGAGTATTCGAACGAATGTTGCAAATTCAATACTTGCCTCCCACTATTTTTCGTCGAGCCTCTAACCCTCTGTCGAGTACTCGGGAAACCGTGTTTCCTAGGGCTAGGATCCCGTTAAATATCACACAATCTTGACTTTGGCCAACAAATTGTATGATAATTAACTAGGTAGATCTCGAAGATCAATTGGATCTCATCCAACTCCTAGATCCAGTAGGTGGACATCCAAGTCCCAAACATATATCTTATATATGCTTATACATCGAATGTATACCCTAACCTTTTTCCTCTGAATCAACTAGGCCTTGGCTTTGGCACAACAAACCTAGTGATCCCAGTCAAGCGCGGACCCATTGACATGGAAGCTTCGTAATCAATGTCAATGGACAAGAAGTGGTCTTGACTTTGGCCAACAAACCACAACTTGGACACGACACCGATATGGAACAAAGCCTCGTGATTAAAACACATCTTCGAAGGACAAGGGCTTGACTTTGGCCAACAACCCCTGCCAATCTAGGATCTTGAGTAAGAATCACTCAATGGAAGGAAAAAAACGCATGATATTTGATGAGGGCTTTTTCGCGTGCAAATTGGCTACCAATTTAATTATCTTTGTTAAGGTCTCATCATCATACACCCTTAAACATGCATTCTAAATACATAATAAAGCGAGTATGAAAATAAATAATAATGATATGCGGATGGATACTTAACATATTGATCCTAGATCAAATCTCTCCCTTTCTCACTCAAGCTAGCACTTGTACTACTTCTACCCGTTACACTACACTTCTAAAGAAACCTCATATACATAGAGGGGAATAGGTGAGAAGAGAATACAAAGAGAAAGAAGGTGATAAGGCTGGACACGCAGGTCCAATTTAATAAATCGAATTTATTACAACAATTTCTAAAATTGCCCACCCGACTAATATCCATCCGATATGCATTATTCATTCAACACAACCACGTATTCACACACATAAGCATGCTATCAATCAATCTAATCAAATTAATTAATCTGATAATTAAGTGATCATCCAATGTTCAAACAACAATTTGATTTTGTTCGAGTCAAACTCGTTTTGCGAATAAGTACTTAAAGTACGAATTCATGAATTAAATTAAACTACATCATTAAATCTAATTTAACATGTATTTAATACTAATTCATTATTCAATTCCAAATAAAATTACACTTTTATTTAATAAACCTTTTACGATTTAAATTCCAAATCTAATCGTAACGCGTCTCAAAGACCGATTAACGTCCAACGTCAATTCAATTAAAGTCCAATGGGCTTTTGATTGATTTCTTAAGGCGTGGACTTTTGGTCAACTCGGGTCAAACCGATAACCAAAGTCCAATCCGGGATTTACCCCATAAGCCCATAAATCAATCTTGGCCCATTAGGCCCAATTGAACTTTAAAGGTTCATTAAGTCGCATTTGGGCTTTATGGTTAAGGTTTTGGGCCCAATTGGATCCAATCCACTTGGCCTAAACCAAACTTGATAAATCAAGCCCAAAAGGCCCAATTACAACAATTCAAGCCCAAATCCAATTTAAGCCTAAATAATTAAATTACACTAATCCAATTACGCAATTTAATTACCTAAAGTGCATTATATGATTAATCGACTAAATCAATATTTCCGAAGCACCAAATTAGTCCAATTAATCATGCTTAATTCATTATCATATGTCCAACACACAAATTGAAAATCAAATCCATTTACATGCTTCAATGCTCTCGGCCAAGGAAGGGATTTTGTGTCCGATTTGGTTTCGATCCAATCGAACCTACAATCGACATCAAATCACCATCCGATTTGATTTCATACACATCCAATGTCACAAAACCAAAAAACACCAAGACATTAGGGCATTATAGATTCGGCCAACATAAGGAATTTAGGGTTTTTGTACAATTTAAATTAAATCCAATTCAATCTTAAATTAACATCATCCTTTATCATTATAACTCATCCAATGAACTAAAATGAAAAAAAATTCCAAGTTTCCAAACACATCACACATTCGGCCAACACTTCCAATTTGGGCAAAATTGATCCAATCACATTTTGTTGAAATTGATCAAATCAATCTTCAATTAAAGATCATTTAAACATGCTCAATTAATCAATTTAACCAAATCATGCTTAAAATCAAAATACCCAATATTAGTCACATATTCGGCCAAGATGCAAAATTTGGGGAAAATAATTCCAAATCATTTTTCATCAAATTAGTCCAACCAAAATGAATTTAAACATGTTATAAGCATACTCAAACAAGCAATTTATTCAAATCATGCTCAACAAACATTTACCCAAATTTTAAGCCCTACAAATTTCATGCTTGCAACATTACCTCATGATGCCATTGTTGGAAATTATCTAAGGTCCCAAGATCAAACAAGACATGAAAATCGTGCATGAATACACCAAAGAAGATAGCGGAATACTTACATTGGTTGGTAGAGTCGATTTGAAGACCATTGAAGCCAAAAAACGCACTGCCATAGAGCATGAACTGCAGCAGTCCACTGCTTCTGTCTTCAGTGTTTGAGCTGCGAAAATGAGTTCCTAGCTTTGTTGGATGGATCCCGGCTCATGGTCGAACCTCCCTACCACCTTCGCAAGACTTGTAAGTGTGCTAGCACTTGAATTTTCACCATGAAAATCCACTCTTGCTTCCCTAAAGTCACGCCCAAACCTAGTCAAAAACAGTCCACACCTTGTGTGTTTGGCGTGAGGAGAGGAGAGAATTTTTGAGAGAGATAAAATTGTGTATTGATTTAAAATGATTTACCAAAAATCAATTTATATTTATGCCATAATTTTCATTAAATTAATAATAAAATTATGACACATAACATGCAATGGCTTAGAGTGTCAAACACTCAAACTCCATGCAATGACATTGAGTGCAATGTACACAATCTACATGCAAAGCATTAGAATGACATGTGTCATGTGGGCCCCACACTTTTCCAAATGAAAGTGGGCCCACGTGCACTCACGCGTTCGGGTTCGATATTTCCGAAATACCGAGCTTATGTCGCGACGTTAATTCAATCGAATTTAAATAAATAATTGCGCCTGGCGAAATTATTATTTACGTCGCTAACGAATTAATTCTAAATTAACTCGTTTGCCCGAATTAAAATCTGATTTTAATTCCGCGTCGAAATCTAATTTCGTCTAATATATCGAATATATTAATACATCGATTAATTCCGAATTAATCGTTCTCTCTCTTTAGACGACATTTTATCCCAGGTAAAATATCTCTGTTATTAATCCTAGATTAATTTTCTCTCTCTTCTGTATAATCCCAGATTATTCAAGAGTGCGAGTTGTGCGTCATCGGTGGATTATCGGGAAGCGACCCATGAGATCCCCGGATAATCTGGCAGTAAATACGGTCGTCGGAGTATCCGAATCACGTACGTACCAAGTACTACGTTCTACCGATTTACGAGACAAGGTCGACTCCTAGCAAAGCACCAAGTCTACCCAATTCTCCGGACATATCCATTTAAGAATATTAAGATCTGTATCAAGCGTAGTATACTAATGTATTGTGCATATCGGTCCAGTATCGGATAATCACGTGCTAGGGCTGGGGCTGGATAAGTGTCTGCCCCGTCCGAAACACATATCGGATGTCTGGTAACTAGTCTCTATAATCGGATATTCATGACCTGGTCATAATATCACGATTGGATGCGCATCACTTTAAGAGCACTAATACCGTATCCTGCGTGACATCATCTCCATTATGACTGGAGTGACACTTCCGTCTTGACATCACATCCAATACACTACGATTCTCAATATACCCGGCATTGGCGTACACAGAACCGGTTACAGTCCTAGACGACCTCAACTAAAGTATATCGATTGTCGTAAGCATTAGCGATGTAAGTCTCAGGTTAAGACTATACACACCTACCTTGATTTCGGCCTCCCATAGACACATCGTCATAATACCAATGGGATTCCGAGGGGTCTATCCAGAGCGAAGCTGTTTCCCGTACCATCGGTGTGAAACACGACCTCCTATCGCACTTGCATAAGTATCCAATATTATATATATGAGAACTATGTCGTTGTGCCCTCACAACGCGCACAAGTGCAATACTAGCCTATTCCGCATTATCGATGTCCAGTCTCGATAATACTACGGCTAGGGATATTTAATGATTAATCCTTCGTGGACTGATACTGTCTCATATCATCTCAATCCAGGAACTAATCATAGGGACCTCTCTTCATTTATATATCTTTGGTGATCTAATCACAAATGATGAGAGTGCAATTTCCTTATTACATAGTTAATTTGCTACAACAACACAATGATCTGTGCAAATAGTGACGCTATGGGTCATATTATCCAACAGATCCTTGGCATGTTCTAGGAACACTAACAATGGTATCAGAGCCAATTTTAAGCATGAAAATTTTAGGGTTCATGAGACTAAAATTTGGGGCTTTTATGTTTTGAACATAATTCTTTCAAATTGATGCTTTGAGCATGCTTAGAATATGATAACTTAGAGTTATGCATGATTAGATTTGAAACAAATCAAATGAATCAAAAATTAAAAATTTCTTCACATGGCCGAATTTCCCTATACAGTGGACTGCAGTTTTTTTATTTTTGTAACATGAAATGATGTGTTTAAATGCATGTTTAAATGTTGATTGTTGGTTTGATTGTATTGGAATCAAAGTCAATAAAGTTTATGTTAAAATCAAAGATCATGTTGACCATGAAATGATGAATTTAGGATTCAATTTGTGTTGAGCATGAAATGATGTGTTTTGGCTTCAATTTGTGTTGAGCATGAATTGATGGATTAAGCATGATTAATTAAGTTAATTGGTATTTTGGAAATATTGAGTTTAATTAATTAATCATGGCTAATACACTTTAATTAAAATAATTGTGATATTTGGAATATTATAATTATGTTAATAAGCCTTTAATTAAGAATTGGGCTAAAAGTGTGTATTTGGGCTTAATGGGCTTGGTTTGACTAAGTTTGGTTTTGGACTTTTGGATTGGATCCAATTGGGCCCAAAACCAATTCCATAAAGTCCAAATACATCACTTGGGCCTTTAAAGAATTTAATTGGGCCTAATGGGCCTAAATAGATTTGTTGGCAATAGGGTGATTCATATTGGGCATTGGCATTTTGGGTTTGATCCATTATGGCCAAAGCCCATGCCTTAAGAATCATTTAAAAGCCCATTGGACTTTAATTAAAATGACATTGGATGTTATTGGGCCTTTGAGACCCATTAAGATTGGATTTGGAATCCAAGTCTTTAAGGCTTATAAGTAAGTGTAAATATTTAATTTGGAATTAAATTGGAATTAGTATTGAATACAAATAAATTAGATTTAAATTGTAGTTCGATATAATTCAAGAATACGTACTTTAAGTATTATTCTTAAACGAGTTGGACTCGTGCAAATCAAATCATTTTTTGAACATTGGATGGTCATTAATTCAAAGATTAATTAATTGGATTAGATTGATTGAATAACATGATTTGTATGAATACATGAATGTGTTGTATGAATAATGTATATCGGATGGATATTAGAAGGGCGAGGGCAATTTTGGAATTATAATAAATTTTGAATTTATTTAAATTGGACCTGCGTGTCCAGCCTTTTATCTCATTTCTCATTATATTTCTCTTCTCACCTTTTCCCCTCAATGTAAATGAGGTTTCTTTATTGTATTTTGTAATTGGGTAGAAGTTAGAATAGTTCTAGCCGGGGAGAGGAAATGGAGTGATTTGCTCTAGGAACAATTTGTGACATATCCATCCGTTTATCATTATTAATTTATTTATTTATATGCGCTTTATTATGTATTTAGAATTCATGTTTAAGGGTGTATGATGATGAGACCTTAACAAAGATAATAAATTGGTTGCCAATTTGCACGCGAAAAACCCTCAAAACATATTAAGCATTTTTCCTTCCGTTGAGTGATTCTTACTCAAGATCCAAAGTTGGCATTGGTTTGTTGGCCAAAGTCAAGACCTTTGTCAATTGCGGATATGTTTGAATCATGAGAGTTTTGTTCCATATCGGTGTCTTGTCCAAGTCGTGATTTGTTGGCCAAAGTCAAAATCACTTCTTGTCCATCGACATTGATTACGAAGCTTTCCATGTCAATGGGTTCCGCTTAACTGGGATCATTAAGTTTGTTGTGCCAAAGCCAAGGCTTAGTTGATTCAGAGGAAAAAGGTTAGGTAATATATTTGATATATTGGCATATATAAGATATATGTTTCGGACTTGGATGTCCACCTACAGGATCTAGGAATTGGATGAGATCCAATTGATCTTAGAGATCTACCTAGTTAAGTATCATACAATTTGTTGGCCAAAGTCAAGATTGTGTGTTATTTAACGGGATCCTAGCCCACTAGGAAACATGGTTTCCCGAGTACTCGACAGAGGGTTGGAGGCTCGCAGAAAAATAGTGGGAGGCAACTATTAGATTTGCAATATTCGTTTAGTTACTTGCCATACGCGCTCAATCAAATATCATTCGTCAAATAAATTATATATTAGTTGGACTAACATTTATTGTTGTTTTAATTAAACATTTGGACTGTATTCAAACCCCTTCATTTATAGTTGATTATATAATTGGATTATAGTAATCAATATATTTGGATTTTACCGATCATTTATAATGATTATATAATTGGATTATAGTAATCAATATATATTTGATTTTAACCAATAAAATTGTAATAAGTTATATAGTTAGACTATAGTAATCATTACATTAGATTGTACCTGAAATCGTTGATTAAATAGTTGGACTATTAGAATCAAGATTATATTGAAAGATTAGTGTTTAAAACATTATCCTAGGGAAAATGTGTTTAAACGACTTTAATTTTCAAATTGGGAATAAAATTTCAGGATGGTTCTGGAAACTAATAAGTTACTTTTTTTATAAAATAACATATTAGGCCTAAGCCCGGAGTTAAGCAAATAGTAGAGCATGATCTTTGGAAGATTCATGTAATGATAACTTTAGTGCTTAATCCATTAAGCTTGCCAATAGATTCCTTAATTTCTTAATCAGAACTAAGGATTAGATCCTTAAAGTATGCTAATCAAATTGAAGAATCTTCATAGATCTATTCTTAGATCTTAAAAGTACTAAAATTGCAATAGTAAACTCTTGGAGAGTTAATGGCCATTCTCAAGGAGACAAAACCAAAGTTTTCAATAAGGCAAGTAGCGCAAGGCGCATCTTACTTCAATATTCTAGAAGGCCAAGGCTTGGCCAAAGGCTTCTAGAATGTAGAAAATAGCAAAGGCAAAATCATTATAGTCTTCTAGGAAGACAAATGACATATCCCAAAATGTCTGTCTAAATTATGGCAAATGGAGTCATTGAAGCGTGACTGCCGTATGGACAAAGCAGACATAAAGGAATTGAAGACGAGCAAGGCTCTAATTTCAAATATGTTTTTCATAAAAGTGTACACTACTAGTATTAAAATTGGATTTTAAATATTAAGTGTGACATAAATATGCATTGATGTGTAGAATCTGCTATGAGCAGGATACTGACTTCAATTGAGATTAATCTGCGAATATGAAATGGGACGATAGTCGCTGTTTTAAGCGTAGATACCTAAGTTTAGGAACTACCATTTGGGGTATGTACTTAAATTAGGAAACTGTTAAAATGTAACTAGTTTGACTAGAAACATTATCTCCATATCAGGGTTTAACCCGTTGCGGGAATACCTTTATATTCTAGAACACTAAAGTGTTTTATTTTATAAAGATGATATTGAGATAAACACATTAGATGTGAGTAACAGTATTTATATTTTGAATATAAATAAACCTCAAACATATAATATGACGAACAAATAGCTCAAACTGATTTGATCAGATAAGACTTATTTGTGGCAGTGTTGTCTGGGACACATTAAACAAGACTCGTATATCCACACTTTTGAAGAGTGGATACTAGGACGGATTTGATTCCATTCAAATGATGTCTACGAATCTAGTTTATTAGGTAAAGTACCTAAAATACCTTTTACTTGGTAAAAGTTTAAGTGCCACCGATCTATTAGCCCTTGTTCATAGTGACGTAAGTGGGCCCATGTCTAGCTAGGCTAGAGGTGGATATGAATATTTCGTGACCTTTACGGATGTGGAATTGCATTATGGTTGTGTTTCTTTTAAAGAACACAAATCAGAAACTTTTAGAGTTTCGACACGAAATAGACGAACAGATCGGCTAAAGTATTAAAACATCACGGTTTGACCATGATAAAAATACTTAAGCAATAAGTTTCTCATATACTTGAAAGAGTATAGTATTCTTTCAATGAGTACTCCTCCCGGAACACGTCAATTTGACGGTGTGTCCGAACAGAGAAATCGAATTTTGTTGGACATGATAAGGTTAATCATGAGTCGCTCTGAGCTACCATTTTCCATCAAAAGGGATAAGCATTAATAGTGCAATACTTATTTTGAATAAGGTTCCATAAAAATCTATTTGACATATTTCATATTAGATATGAACAGGAAAGAAACTGGGCTTTCTCACTCCTGATGATTTGGGAATGCTAGGCATACGTTTGGATGATACCAAACAGGAACCCAAATTAGATCAGTGTCTAATGTAATTGGTTATCCTAAGGAAACCAAAGTATAGTACTTATACAACTCACTATAGAACAATGTAATTGTTGCTCACCATGCTGTTTTCCTAAGAGGAATACCGATATGCAGTGGTAAGTGGGAGGATAGTAAAACTCGATGAAAAATCGGAGTTATACTGTTCAAGGCACCAAGTTCTTAGTGAAACACAAACAGTTCATCAAGGATGAAGCTATACCAATAATCTTCGAATACACAAGAACAAAGTAGGTCTGAGAGAGTAAGAAAACAACATGGGGTATGGGTTTCTGATCTCACCTCATAAAGATGTCAATCTTATTGAGGAATACAAACTGACTATGTATGAGGAAGTGATACAAGGTATCGTCTCCCTATTATGGCAAAGTGCCATGAGTCCGAAATGGATTCCATGTATAACAACTATGTTTGGACACTAGTTGTTGTACCACAAGGCATTGTGCCTATTGGTACTATATAAGTCTTTAAGGAAGACATACATGGAAGGCAACATACCAACGTACTAAGCTAGGCTTGTAGCGGAAAGGTATCGTTATCAACATTGTGTTGATTACAACGAAATCTTTTACCTGTTGCCACGTTAAATCCATTTGGATAATGTTTGCTGATGCTGTATGTTTCATTCATGAAATATGGCAGCTGAACGTCAAAATCGCTTTCCTTAAACGGAAACCTCTTTGGACGATGTTTATAACATCCTGACGGTTTTGTCGTACCAAAACTAGCAAACAAGGTTTGCAGGTTATTCGATCCATGTATGGATTGAAGTAAGCATTGGGTTATTGGAACTATCGTTTTGATGTAATCATAATGGTATATGATTTGATTCAAAACGAATATGATTCTTGTGTATATAAGGAGGTTAGTGGGAGCGCACTGACAATGATGTCCTAAATAATGGTGATATGTCATTTCTTGGAAATGATATTCCCATATTACAATCGGTGAAAGCTTGGCTTTCATTAAAATTCTCCATAGAATTCTTGGGAGTAACAACCTTTATTCTAGGAATAAAGATCTACTGATTTAGATCTATAGGTTGTTGACACTCTGCGAGAACTCATACATTGAAAAATGTACGCGGACTTGTGTCTCATATGCTTTGAGCATATAGATTCACAAACAGGTCAATCCAAGTGATAGTCACTAGATTGATATTAAGAACATCTGTTAGTATCTTAGAGAACTAAGGATGATGTCTTAAACTATGGAGAAGGAGAACTTGAAGTGACTGGGATCACTGCTGCAAGTTTCCTAATCGATAAAAACAACGGTACTATACAGTTTGAATAACAGAACAGTGAGCTGGAAATCTTCCAAGCAATATAATGTTACCGAATAAACAACAAATGCGGGTTATTGATGTGGCTGAGGCAGTAATAGAAGCCATCTGGGTCATTAATAAATCTAATTAGATTAGATATAGTTCTGTTAGCAGCTGAGCTAGGCTACAGCGCAGACTAAAGAAATAATGGTCTCATCAACGATCCAGATATATACTTCGACTATTCATCTGATTCGTTCGGATCATACATCATGGCGATGTGATGATCGAATAAATTGCTTCAGACGATAATCATACAAATCCGCTGACGAAAGCCTTTCCTCAGTAGTTTGAGCAAACAATACATAGTTCGGGTGTCTGACACTCGAGTGACTGGCTATAGGCCAAGTGGGAGATTGTTGGACAATTATGACCCAAAGCGTCACTATTTGTACAGATCATGGTGTTGTTGTACAAATTAACTATGTGACAAGGAGATTGCGCTCTTATCATTTGTGATTAGATCACCTAGATGTATAAATGATAGGAGGTCCCTATGATTAGTTCCTGGATTGAGATGATATGAGACAGTATCAGTCCTCGAATGATTAATCATTAAATATCCCTAGTCGTAGTATTATCGAGACTTGACATCGATAATGCGGAATAAACTAGTATTGCACTTGTGCGCATTGTGGGAGCACAACGGCATAGTTCTCATATATTTATGTATTGGATACTTATGCAAGTGCGATAGGAGGTTGTGTTTACCGATGGTACCAAAACAGCTTCGCTCTGGATAGACCCCTCGAAATTCCATTGGTAGTATGATTATGTGTCTATGGAAGTCCGATATCAGGGTAGGTGTATTTGGTCTTAACTTGACACTTGCATCACTAATACTTGCGACAATCAATATGCTTTGGTTTTTGTCGTCTAGGGCTTTAACCGGTTCTGTGTACGCCTCTGCTGGGTATATCGAGAATCGTAGTGTATTGGGTGTGATGTCAAGACGGAAGTATCACTCCAGTCATAGTGGAGATGATGTCACGTAGGATACGGTACTAGTGCTCTTAAGTACTGCAGTCATCGGGATATTATGACTAGGTCATGTATATCCGATTATAGAGACTAGTTACCAGACATCCGACATGTGCTTCGTACGGGGCAGACACATTCCAGCCCCAGGCCTAGCACGTGACATCTGATACTGGATCGCTGTACGCAATACTACGTATACTACGCCTGACATAGATTATATATTCCAGTAAGAATATTTCTTGAGAATTGGGTAGGCACGGTGCTTTTTCTAGAAGCCAACCATGTCTTGTAAATCGGTAAGCACGTGGTACGAGGTACGCACGTATTTGGATAATCCGATGACCGTATTTACTGCCAACATATCCAGGGATCTCTTGGGTCGCTTCCCAAACATTCACCGATGACAGTTGATTTAAATTAGAATTAATCTGGGATTAATTAAGAGAGAGAAAATTAATCTAGGATTAATTGAGGTATTATTTAATCTGGGATTAAATGTGTTCGGAAGAGAGAGAACGCGATTAATTTGGAATTAATCGGTAGAATAAATTTAATAGTTAAATTTGATTTTTTTCTATTTAATTTATTCAAATGGGCTAAAATTAATATATTGGATATATTAATATGAATTGGATTTCATTACGAAATTAAAGTCGGACTTTAATACGAACGAACGAATTAATTTAGAATTAATTCATAAACGACGTTCGTTATTTAATTAAATTAGATTTAATTATTTAGCGACGAAATTTCGTTTAATCGGATTAAACGGATCCGAGCCGCGGCAAATGTTCGTAGAGACATTTTGAATTTTGAATTCAAAATGGTGGGGCCCACTTTACACATGTCACACATGTGAAGTGGTGGTTGGAAAGTGGTTGGCATTTATGCCAAAACCACTTACTTTCCAACCACTTGGTTTAGGTGAAACCAAATTACCCCAACTACATGGTTTTGGTGAAAAGGGTAAAAACCCTTAAACAAAACCCAAGCCCTCTCTCTTCACACTTAAAACACAACACAAAACCCTAATACACTAAGCAAATGGGCGTGAACTATGGCCTCTCTCTCTTTGATTTTGTTGCAAAATCAACAAAGCTAGCACTTCATGGAATCAACTAAGGTGATAGGGAAACTAACTCAAGGGTTGGATTCATCACTCAAAGCTTGGATCTTGGAGATCTTCATTCACAAATCAAAGCTTGGAATCAACAAATGAAGGATCTTGGAAACCATCTCAAAGCTTGGAATCAACAAAGGAATAATCTTGGAGATCTTCTTCTAAAAATTTTAAAAGCTCAAATCCATTCAATGTAAGTAATTCCACAACTTATAATGAATTTATGAACACCTTTTCTTGCTTATTAGATCCTTGGCATGTTCTAGGAACACTAACAGGTCTGACCTTAAGAGGCCGGTGACGTGACTGCCATCAAAGTGTGGAGGATATCTCACATATCCAAAATGGTATCTCAAGTCAAAGAATCATTATGCTACTCAACCCGAGAATATTCTTTTTGACATTGGTGTAGCATCTATTAAGAATCCTTGGTGATTCGTTCAATGTTTATCTGATATAAACACTTACATGTCAATACGAGTCTCCCAGACTCATGGTTCATTGAGAATCAACCATTGGAATCCAAGATTCCAATATACGACAGGTAACGGTCTCAACGGGTTTACTTACTGACCAAGTAATGTAAACCTTGACCAGGAACAATTAAAGAAATGATATTGTTTTGATACAACTCAATGACAGTTGCTACGCTTTTATAATTGTATCATAACTTATCATTCTAAGGTAAATTACGTCTTTACCATATATAAGGATATGTTATATAATAGAGACTGTTTATTTTATTCATAATAAAATATTTACATAAGTATTTACAGCGAAATATATAAGAAAATTGGTGCTCTGAACACCAACCCTAACACTTATTTGCTAATTCTTATTCGCATTACTCCATTTTCCATATATTGGTTTCTTGTTGTTTATGATAGCTTGAAGATTACATATTGTTGTGAGCTTCTTTGGTAAGTCATATTCATATTATATTGAGTGCAAACACAAGTGGAGTGGAGTGATACATATTTGAATGCAAACACGTGAGCTTGTGAGATTATGAGGTTATATAATATTGTTCACATATTTGTTACTTCTAATCTGTTTGTTGAAGCTTTGAGATGGCAGGTACTGTTAGAGATTATCTAGGTCCCAATGATCATAAATCAAGCATGAATCATAAGTGAATACATTCGAGAAAGTCGCGGAATACTTACATCGATCGGTTGAGCGACGCGTTGACGAACAAAACTTCAAATTCTTCTCACTGTTTTGGCGTTGGCAGTCCACTGTCCAAGCTCACTGGTTCGGCCTTCAATCAACAAGAAACCAAGCTCCAAGCTTCGTCATTTGATTCCCAGCTTATGGGTGGACTTCCCTATCACATTCGCATGTCTTCGTAGTGTGCTAGTGTTAGTGTTGCTAGAACATGCCAAGGATCTAATAAACATGAAAACATGTTCATAAATTCAAAATAAGTTGCGGAATTACTTACATTGAATGGATTTGAGCTTTTAAAATTTTGAGAAGAAGATCCAAGATCCAAGATGCTTCCTTTGTTGATTCCAAGCTTTGAGTTGAAGATCTCCAAGATCCTTCCTTTGTTGATTCCAAGCTTATGAAGTTGTTTCCCTATCACCTTAGTTGATTCCATGAAGTGCTAGCTCCTTTGAAATTGCAACAAAATCAAAGAGAGGGAGAGGAAGAAGCTCACGCCCATGGAGAGGTTATTAGGGTTTCCATTTTGTTCAAAATGTGTTTTGTGTGATGCATACACAAATGAGAGAGAGAGAAGGGTTTTGGTAAAAGCCAATTTACCCTTTTCACCTAAACAAGGTGGTTGGGTAAATGGTTTTGCCAAAACCATTCCAAGGTAGTTGGATGGTGGGTGGCTTGGCATAAATGCCAACTACCCTCCCAACTACCACATGTGAAGTGGGCCCCACATTTGAATTCAAAATTCAAATGTCTCTATGAACATTTGCCGCGGCTTGATTTCGTTTAATCCAATTAAACGAACTTTCGTCGCTAAATAATTAAATCTAATTTAATTAAATGATGATGCCTCGCAAATATATTACGAACGTCGTTTATGAATTAATTCTAAATTAATTCATTCGTTCGTATTAAAGTCCGACTTAAATTTCGTAACGAAATCCAATTCATATTAATATACGCGATATATTAATTTTAGCCCATACGAATAAATTAAATAGAAAAATCAAATTTAACTATTAAATTTATTTTACCGTTTAATTCCAAATTAATCGCGTTCTCTCTCTTCCGAACACATTTAATCCCAGATTAAATAATACCTCAATTAATCCCAGATTAATTTTCTCCATCTTAATTAATCCCAGATTAATTCTCTCTCTTAATTAATCCCAGATTAATTCTAATTTAAATCAACTGTCATCGGTGAATCTTTAGGAAGCGACCCAAGAGATCCCTGGATATGTTAGAAGTAAATACGGTCATCGGATTATCCGAATACGTGCGTACCTCTTACCACGTGCTTACCGATTTACAAGACATGGTTGGCTTCTAGTAAAGCACCGTGCCTACCCAATTCTCCAGAAATATTCTTACTGGAATATATAATCTATGTCAGGCGTAGTATACGTAGTATTGCGTATTGCGATCCAGTATCAAATTGTCACGTGCTAGGCCTGGGACTGGAACTGTGTCTGCCCCGTACGAAGCACATGTCGGATGTCTGGTAACTAGTCTCTATTATCGGATATACATGACCTAGTCACAATATCCCGATGACTGCAGTACTTAAGAGCACTAGTATCGTATCCTACGTAACATCATCTCCACTTTGACTGGAGTGATACTTCCCTCTTGACATCACACCCAATACACTACGATTCTCAATATACCCAGCAGAGGCGTACACAGAACCGGTTAAAGCCCTGGACAACCAAAACTAAAGCATACCGATTGTCGCAAGCATTAGCGGTGCAAGTCTCAGGTTAAGACCAAATACACCTACCCTGATTTCGGACTTCCATAGACACATAGTCATACTACCAATGGAATTCTGAGGGGTCTATCCAGAGCGAAGCTGTTTTCCGTACCATCGGTAAAACACAATCTCCTATTACACTTGCATGAGTATCCTATACCCAAATATATGAGAACTATGCCGTTATGATCTCACATAACACGCACAAGTGTAAAACTAGTCTATTATGCATTATCGATGTCCAGTCTCGATAATACTACGACTAGGGATATTTAATGATTAATCCTTCGTGGACTGATACTGTCTCATATCATCTCAATCCAGGAAATAATCATAAGGACCTCCTATCATTTATACATCTAGGTGATCTAATCACAAATGATAAGAGTGCAATCTCCTTGTCACATAGTTAATTTGTACAACAACACCATGATCTGTACAAATAGTGACGCTATGGGTCATAATTGTCCAACAATCTCCCACTTGGCCTATAGCTAGTCACTCGAGTGTCTTACACCCGAACTATGTACGGTTCGCTCAAAACTGCTGATGAAAGGCTTTCGTCAGCGGATTTGTATGATTATCGTCTGATGTAATTTATTCGATCATCACATCGTCACGATGTATGATCCGAACGAATCAGATGAATAGTCGAAGTATATATCTGGATCGTTGATGAGACCATTAATTCTTTAGTCTGCGCTGTAGCCTAGCTCAGCTGCTAACAGAACTATATCTAATCTAATAAGATTTGTTAATGACCCAGATGGCTTCTATTGCTGCCTCACCTGCAGCAATAACCCGCATTTGTTGTTTACTCGGTAACAGTATCTTGCTTGGAAGATTTCCAGCTCACTGTTCCGTTATTCAAACTGTATAGTACCGTTATTTTTATCGGTTAGGAAACTTGCATCAGTGATCCAAGTCACTTCAAGTTCTCATTGTCTATATTTTAAGACATGATGCTTAGTTCTCTAAGATACTAAGTATGTTCTTAACATCGATCCAGTGACTATCACTAGGATTGGCCTATTTGTGACTCCATATGCTCAAAGCGTATGAGACACCAGGTCACGTACATTTTCAAATGTACTAGTTCTCGGAGATTCTTAACAACTTTAAATCTATCCCAATAGATCTTTATTCCTATAATAAAGGTTGTTTCTCCCAAGAATTCTACAGAGAATTTTCATGAAAGCCAAGCTTTCACCGATTGTAATATGGGAATATCATTTCCAAGAAATGACATGTCATCATTATTTAGGACAGTCACTTTCAGTGCGCTCCCACTAACCTCCTTATATACACAAGAATCATATTCATTTTGAATAAAATCATACACCATTATGATTACATCAAAACGATAGTTCCAAGAACCCAATGCTTACTTCTATCCATACATGGATCGAATAACCTGCAAATCTTATTTGCTAGTTTTGGTACGACAAAACCGTCAAGATGTTATAAACATCCTCCAAAAAGGTTTCCGTTTAAGGAAAACGATTTTGACGTTCAACTGCCATATTTCATGAATGAAACATGCAACATCAGCAAGCATTATCCAAATGGATTTATCTATGGCAACAGGTAAAAGGTTTCATTGTAATCAACGCAATGTTGATAACAATACCTTTCCACTACAAGCCTAGCTTAGTACGTTGGTATGCTGCCATCCACGTATGTCTTCCTTGAAGACTTATATAGTACCAATAGGCACAATGCCTTGCGGTACAACAACTAGTGTTCAAACATAGTTGATATACATGGAATTCATTTCGGACTCATGTCACTTTGCCATAATAGGGAGTCGATACCTTGTATCACTTCCTCATACGTAGTCGGTTGGTATTTCTCAAAAGATTGACATCTTTATGAGGTGAGATCAGAAACCCATACCCCAGGTTATTTTCCGACTCTCTCTGATCTACGCGGTTCTTGTGTATTCGAAGATTACTGGTATAGTTCATCATCCATGATAAACTGTTCGTGTTCCATTAAGGACTTGGTGCCTTGAACAGTATAACTCCGATTTTCATCGAGTTTTACTATCCTCCCACTTTCCACTGCATATCGGTATTCCTTTTAGGAAAACCGCATGGTGAGCAACAATTAAATTGTTCTCAAGTGAGTTGTATAAGTACTATACTTTGGTTTCCCTAGGATAACCTACAATTGGCACTTATCCAATTTGGGTTCTTGTTTGGTATCATCCAAACATATGCTTAGCATTCCCAAATCAACAGGAATGAGAAAACCCGGTTTCTTTCCTATTCATATCTAATATGAAGTCTGTCAAACAGATTTTCATGGAATCTTATTCAAAATAAGTATTGCACTGTTAATGCTTATCCTTTGAAGGAAAATGGTAGCTCAGAGCGACTCATGATTAACCTTATCATATCCAACAAAATTCGGTTTCTCCGTTCGGACACACCATCAAACTGACGTGTTCCGGGAGGAGTCCTCATTGAAAGAATACTATACTCTTTCAAGTATCTGAGAAACTTATTGCTTAAATATTTTCATCATGGTCAAACCATGATGTTTTAATACTTTAGCCGATCTGTTTGTCTATTTCATGTCGAAACTCTAAAAGTTTCTGATTTATGTTCTTCAAAAGAAACACAACCATAACGCGATGCCACATCCGTAAATGTCACGAAATATTCATATCCACCTCTAGCCTAGCTAGACATGGGCCCACTTACGTCACTATGAACAAGGGCTAATAGATCGGTGGAACTTACACTTATACCAAGTAAAGGTGTTTTAGGTACTTTACCTAATAAACTAGATTCGTAGACATCATTTGAATGGAATCAAATCCGTCCTAGTATCCACTATTCAAAAGTGTGGATATACGAGTCTTGTTTAATGTGTCCCAGACAGCACTGCCACAAATAAGTCTCATCTGATCAAATCAGTTTGAGCTATTTGTTTGTCATGTTATATGTTTGAGATTTATTTATATTCAAAATATAAATATTGATATTCACATCTAATGTGTTTATCTCAACATCATTTTTATATAATAAAACACTTTAGTGTTCTAGAATATAAAGGCACACTCGCAACGAGTTATACTCGATATAGAGATAATGTTTCTAGTCAAACTAGTTATATTATAACAGTTTCCTAATTTAAGTACACACCCAAAGGGTAGTTCCTAAACTTAGGTATCTGCGGTTGAAACAGCGACTGTCGTCCCGTTTTTGATTCGCAGATTAATCTCAACTGAAGTCAGTATCCTGCTAACAGCAGATTCTGCACATCAATGAATATTTATGTATCACACTAAGTATCTAAAATCCAATTTTAATACTAGTAGTGAATATATTTATGAAAAACATATTTGAAGTCAGAACCTTGTCCTGTCTTCTATTCCTTCATCTCTACTTTGTCCATACGGCAGTCATGCTTCAATGACCCCGTTTCCCACAAGTTAGGCAGACATCTTGGGATATGTCCTTTATCTTCCTAGAAGATTATAATGATTTTGCCTTTGCCCTTTTCATATTCCAGAAGTCTTTGGCCAAGCCTTGGCCTTCTAGAATATCGAAGTAGGGTGCGCCTTGCGCTTCTTGCCTTATTGCAAACTTTGACTTGGTCTCCTTGAGAATAGTCATTAACTCTCCAAGAGTTGTTTATTGCAATTCAATACTTCTAAGATCTAAGAATAGATCTATGAAGATCCTTCAATTTCATTATCATACTTTAAGGATCTAATCCTAACTTCTGATTAAGAAATTAAGGATTCATTATGGCAAGCATAATGAATTAAGCATAAAGTTATCATCACATGAATCTTCCAAAGATCATGCTCTACTATTTGCTTAACTCTGGGCTTAGGCCTAAGATGTTATTTTATCAAATAAAGTAACTTCTTAGTTTCATAACTATCCTGAAATTTATTACCAATTTGAAAATTAAAGTCGTTTAAACACATTTTCCCTATGATAATGTTTTAAACATTAATCTTTCATTTTAATATTGATTCTAATAGTCCAACTATTTAATCAACGATTTTAGGTATAATTTAATGTAATGATTACTATAGTCTAACTATATAACTTATTACAATTTTATTAGTTAAAATCAAATATATATTGATTACTATAATCCAATTATATAATCATTATACATGATTAGTAAAATCCAAATATATTGATTACTATAATCCAATTATATAATCAAATATAAATGAGAGGTAAAATTCAAATATATTGATTACTATAATCCAATTATATAATCAACTATAAATGAAGTAGTTTGAATACAGTCCAACTGTTTAATTAAAACAACAATAAATATTAGTCCAACTAATATATAATTTGTTTGACGAATGATATTTGATTGAGCACGTATGGAAAGTAACTAAACGAATATTGCAAATCTAATACTTGCCTCCCACTATTTTTCGGCGAGCCTCTAACCCTCTGTGGAGTACTCGGAAAACCTGGTTTCCTAGTGGGCTAGGATCCCGTTAAATAACACACAATCTTGACTTTGGCCAACAAATTGTATGATACTTAACTAGGTAGATCTCTAAGATCAATTGGATCTCATCCAATTCCTAGATCCAGTAGGTGGACATTCAAGTCCGCAACATATATCTTATATATGCCAATATATCAAATATATTACCTAACCTTTTTCCTCTGAATCAACTAAGCCTTGGCTTTGGCACAACAAACTTAATGATCTCAGTTATGCGGAACCCATTGACATGGAAAGCTTCGTAATCAATGTCGATGGACAAGAAGTGATCTTGACTTTGGCCAACAAATCACGACTTGGAGAAAACACCGATATGGAACAAAACTCTCATGATTCAAACACATCCGCAATCGACAAAGCTCTTGACTTTGGCCAAAAAACCAATGCCAACTTTGGATCTTGAGTAAGAATCACTCAACGGAAGGAAAAACGCTTAATATGTTTTTGAGGGTTTTTCGCGTGCAAATTGGCAACCAATTTATTATCTTTAATTAGGTCTCATCATCATACACCCTTAAACATGCATTCTAAACACATAATAAAGCGCGTATAAATAAATAAATTAATAATGATATACGGATGGATATGTCACAAATGTTCCTAGAACAAATCACTCCATTTCTTCTCCCCGACTAGAACTATTCTAACTTCTACCCAATTACAAAATAAAATAAAGAAACCTCATTTACATTGAGGGGAATAGGTGAGAAGATAAATACAATGAGAAATGAGATAAAAGGCTGGACACGTAGGTCCAATTTAATAAATTCTAAACTTATTACAACAATTTCCAAACTACCATTGCCCTTCTAATATCCATCCGATATACATTATTCATACAACACATTCATGTATTCATACAAATCATGTTATTCAATCAATCTAATCCAATTAATTAATCTTTGAATTAATGACCATATAATGTTCATACAACGATTTGATTTGCGTGAGTCAAACTCGTTTAAGAATAAATACTCAAAGTAAGTATTCTTGAATTATATTGAACTACAACTTTAAATCCAATTTATTTGTATTCAATACTAATTCCAATTTAATTCCAAATTAAATATTTACACTTATTTACAAGCCTCAAAGACTTGGATTCCAAATCCAATCTCAATGGGTCTCAAAGGCCCAATAACATCCAATGTCATTTTAATTAAAGTCCAATGGGCTTTTAATTAATTCTTAAGGCATGGGCTTTGGTCATAATGGGTCAAACCCAAAATGCCAAGGCCCAATAGGAATCACCCTATTGCCTACAAATTAATTTAGGCCCATTAGGCCCAATTAAATTCTTTAAAGGCCCAAGTGATGTATTTGGACTTTATGGAATTGGTTTTGGGCCCAATTGGATCCAATCCAAAAGTCCAAAACCAAACTTAGTCAAACAAGCCCATTAAGCCCAAATACACACTTTTAGCCCATTACATAATTAAAGGCTTATTAACATAATTATAATATTCTAAATATCACAATTATTTTAATTAAAGTGTATTAGCCGTGATTAATTAATTAAACTCAATATTTCCAAAATACCATTAACTTAATTAATCATGCTTAATCCATCAATTCATGCTTAACACAAATTGAAGCCAAAACACATCATATCATGCTCAACACAAATAGAATCCTAAATTCATCATTCATGCTTAACATGCTCTTTGATTTAACATAAACATTATTGATTTTGATTCTAATCTAATCAAACCAACAATCAACATTTAAACATGCATTTAAACACATCATTTTATGTTACAAAAATCAAAAAACTGCAGTGAACTGCACTGTTATTTTCGGCCTCACTAAAAAAAATTAATTTTTGATTCATTTGATTTGTTTCAAATCTAATCATGCATAACTCTAAGTTATCATATTCTAAGCATGCTCAAAGCATCAATTTGAAAAAATCATGCTCAAAACATAAAAGCCCCAAATTTTAGTCCCATGAACCCTAAAATTTTCATGCTTAAAATTGGCTCTGATACCATTGTTAGTGTTCCTAGAACATGCCAAGGATCTAATAAGCATGAAAACATGTTCATAAATTCAAAATAAGTTGCGGAATTACTTACATTGAATGGATTTGAGCTTTTAAAATTTTGAGAAGAAGATCCAAGATCCAAGATGCTTCCTTTGTTGATTCCAAGCTTTGAGTTGAAGATCTCCAAGATCCTTCCTTTGTTGATTCCAAGCTTTTGAAGTTGTTTCCCTATCACCTTAGTTGATTCCATGAAGTGCTAGCTCATTTGAAATTGCGACAAATTCAAAGAGATGGAGAGGAAGAAACTCACGCCCATGGAGAGGTTATTAGGGTTTCCATTTTGTTCAAAATGTGTTTTGTGTGATGCATACACAAATGAGAGAGAGAGAAGGGTTTTGGTAAAAGCCAATTTACCCTTTTCACCTAAACAAGGTGGTTGGGTAAATGGTTTTGCCAAAACCATTCCAAAGTAATTGGATGGTGGGTGGCTTGGCATAAATGCCAATTACCCTCCCAACTACCACATGTGAAGTGGGCCCCACATTTGAATTCAAAATTCAAATGTCTCTACGAACATTTGCCGCGGCTTGATTTCGTTTAATCCGATTAAACGAACTTTCGTCGCTAAATAATTAAATCTAATTTAATTAAATGATGATGCCTCGCAAATATATTTCGAACGTCGTTTATGAATTAATTCTAAATTAATTCATTCGTTCGTATTAAAGTCCGACTTTATTTTCGTAACGAAATCCAATTCATATTAATATACGCGATATATTAATTTTAGCCCATACGAATAAATTAAATAGAAAAATTAAATTTAACTATTAAATTTATTTTACCGATTAATTCCAAATTAATCGCGTTCTCTCTCTTCCGAACACATTTAATCCCAGATTAAATAATACCTCAATTAATCCCAGATTAATTTTCTCAATCTTAATTAATCCCAGATTAATTCTCTCTCTTAATTAATCCCAGATTAATTCTAATTTAAATCAACTGTCATCGGTGAATCTTTGGGAAGCGACCCAAGAGATCCCTGGATATGTTGGCAGTAAATACGGTCATCGGATTATCCGAATACGTGCGTACCTCGTACCACGTGCTTACCGATTTACAAGACATGGTTGGCTTCTAGCAAAGCACCGTGCCTACCCAATTCTCCAGAAATATTCTTACTGGAATATATAATCTATGTCAGGCGTAGTATACGTAGTATTGCGTATTGCGATCCAGTATCGAATTGTCACGTGCTAGGCCTGGGGCTGAAACTGTGTCTGCCCTTTACGAAACACATGTCGGATGTCTGGTAACTAGTCTCTATTATCGGATATACATGACCTAGTCACAATATCCCGATGACTGCAGTACTTAAGAGCACTAGTACCGTAATCCTACGTGACATCATCTCCACTATGACTGGAGTGATACTTCCATCTTGACATCACACCCAATACACTACGATTCTCAATATACCCAGCAGAGGCGTACACAGAACCGGTTAAAGCCCTGGACAACCAAAACTAAAGCATACCGATTGTCGCAAGCATTAGCGGTGCAAGTCTCAAGTTAAGACCAAATACACCTACCCTGATTTCGGACTTCCATACACACATAGTCATACTACCAATGGAATTCCGAGGGGTCTATCCAAAGCGAAGCTGATTTCCGTACCATCGGTAAAACACAATCTCCTATTACACTTGCATGAGTATCCTATACCCAAATATATGAGAACTATGCCGTTATGATCTCACATAACACGCACAAGTGTAATATTAGTCTATTCCGCATTATCGATGTTCATTCTCGATAATAGTACGACTAGCGATATTTAATGATTAATCCTTCATGGACTGATACTGTCTCATATCATCTCAATCCAGGAACTAATCATAAGGACCTCCTATCATTTATACATCTAGGTGATCTAATCACAAATGATAAGAGTGCAATCTCCTTGTCACATAGTTAATTTGTACAACAACACCATGATCTGTACAAATAGTGACGCTATGGGTCATAATTTTCCAACAGCTAGCACTCTTGATTTTGCCACAAAATCAAGACTCTAAGCTTCCCTTCATTCACGTTTTGCCCAGCAAACCAGTGAAGAAAATGGCAGTGAATGCCGAGAGAGAGAGGAGAAGAAAATGGCTCCAAATTCGTGAGCCTTTGAGAGAGAATGAGTGAAGTGTGTTGTATTGTATTAAGTGTATCTAATACACTTTCTTTTGATTTCAAAAATCAAAATAAAACATATACAAATGATTAAAATAACAATAAATGTCACTCAAGCTTTCAAAAGCTTTCCAACCACTTCCATCAAGTCAAATCAATCAATCAATGGTCACATCACTCAAATTGACATGATTTGACGCTTGATGTGATGCTAGATGCGACTAGCGATTTGACGGTTGATTTGACTTACGTGCCGCACTCGAATTCGAAATGCGAATGCGCTCGCAAATAATCTCAGGTCGGGTTCGCTAATTCCAAATTAACGAATTTTCTGTTGCGTCGTGAGTAAATGATTACGCCTAGCGAAGTCACTATTCACGTCGCTAACGAATTAATTCTAAATTAATTCGTTCGCCCGAATTAAAATCTAATTTTAATTCCGCGTCGAAATCCAATTTCGTTTAATATATCAAATATATTAATTAATCGATTAATTCCAAATTAATCGTTCTCTCTTTAAATGATATTTTATCCCAGATAAAATATATCCGCAAGTAATCCCAGATTAATTTTCTCTCTCATCTAATTAATCCCAGATTAATTTAGAGTGCAAGGCATACATCATCGGTGAATCTTTGGGAAGCGACCCATGAGATCCCCGGATATGTTGCCAGTAAATTCGGTCGTCGGACTATCCAAACACTTAAGTACCTCGTACTACGTTTATACCGAATTACAAGACAAGGTTGGCTTCTAGCAAAGCGCCATGCCTCCCCAATTCTCCGAAAAATATCCTTACAGGAATAAAGGATCTATATCAGGCGTAGTATACGTAGTATTGCGTATTTTTGTCCAGTATCGGATGATCACATGCAAGGCCTGGGGCTGGTACGGTGTCTACCCCGTACGAAGCATATATCGGATGACGAGCAACTAGTCTCTTTAAAATCGGATAATCATGACCAAGTCATATTATCCCGACGGTTGCAACCTTATATAGAGAACCAGTTCTGTATCCATGCGCGATCATCAACTCCATATGACTGGAGTGACACTTCCGTCTTGACATCACACCCAACACACTACGATTCTCAATATACCCAGCATTGGCGTACACAGAGCCTGTTAAGGCCCTGGACGACCGCAACCAAAGTATATTGATTGTCGCAAGTATTAGCGGTGCAAGTCTCAAGTTAAGACCAAATACATCTACCCTGATTTCAGATTTCCATAGACATATAGTCATACTACCAATGGAATTTTGAGGGGGTCTATCCAGAGCGAAGCTGTTTCCCGTACCATCGGTAAAACACAACCTCTTATTACACTTGCATAAGTATCATATACCCAAATATATGATAACTATGTCGTTGTGCCCTCACAACACGCACAAGTGTAATACTAGTCTTTTACGCATTCATCGATGTCCAATCTCGATAATGCTCTGACTAGGGATATTTAATGATTTATCCTTCGTGGACTGATACTGTCTCATATCATTCTCCGTCCAGGAAAAAATCATAGGGACCTCTCATCATTTATACATCTAGGTGATCTAATCACAAATGATAAGAGTGCAATCTCCTTTGTCACATAGTTAATTTGTACAACAACATCGTGATCTGTACAAATAGTGACGCTATGGGTCATAATTGTCCAACAGGTACTAGTTTGACAGTGGATGAGAAGCTTGAGTCTTTAGAAAGGAAGTTTATGGATATGATGGAAAACATGAATGTTGCTTTCGATAAGTTGTCTAAGGAAGTAGAGAGTAATCAAACATGCAGTGTTCCCAAAGCACCACCACCTCAATATATAGCACCACCTCAGCATATACCCCTACCTCAGAATGTGACACCACGATGTGTACCACCAGATGAAGAAGAAGCTGAAAATGAGTTTGATAATTCTGACCATCTTAATAATATGGAGGAGAGATTTCAGACAGGGCCTTATAGGAGGCCTAATATGAGGTTTGATAGGAGGAATGATAGGAGATATAGACGGTTTGATGGTAGAGGTGTATTTGATGACATACGTGAAGATTATGACAGGAGAGGTTATAGTAGACATAGTGATGTTGATGGTGATTTTAACAGCATCAAGATCAAGATACCAAACTTCCGGGGCAAGAATGATCCTGAAGCGTATTTGGAGTGGGAGAAGAAAATCGAGTTGATTTCCAATTGTCATCATTATTTTGATGACAATAAGATCAATCTAGTAGCTATGGAATTCACTGATTATGCGATGATTTGGTGGGATCAGATTATCACCAACCGAATGAGGAATCACGAGAGGCTAATTCTGACATGGGAATAACTTCATGGTCTCATGAGGAAACAGTTTATACCCTGCCATTACTAACGAGAGTTGTATTAGGGGGACAAAAGTGTAAAGGATTACTATACTGAGATGTAGGTTGCCTTTATCAGGGCGAATGTACTAGAGGATGCATAGGCTACTATGGCACGGTTTCTAAGGGCTTAAATATAGAGATTGACAACATGGTGGAGTTGCATCATTACGTTGATTTGGAGGTATGCTTCACATGAATATCAAGGTAGAGAGGCAACTCAAGAAGAAATCTACATCCAGATTTGGTATCATACTACTCCTGCATTAAAGGGGAACTGGGTTCCTAATGATCGGAGGGACGGAATATTTAACAAGCCAAAGGTCGAACCTAGTGCCAAGGGTAAAGAGGTTGCAGAACCATGCAAGGCTATACCAAAACCTGAGAGTATAACACCAAAGACAAAGGATATCAAGTGTTTCAAGTGTTTGGGCATAGGACACTACGTTTCACAATGCCCCAAAAGGGATACCTTAGTGATTGATAAGAAGAGTGGTGAGGTACATTCTACCGATAGTGAGGTTGAGGTTGAGGTTGATGATGATGAGCCTGTGATTGAGGATTCTAATGACAGTGAGGGAGTTGCATACCTATTGGATAACTTATCCTTAGTTTTCAAGCATGTTTTGAGTGCACAAATTATTGAGGATGAGAGTGATCAGCAAAGGGAGAACATATTTCACACTAGATATCGAGTGAATGGAAATAGGGGTAGTATGATCATTGACAGGTGTAGTTATGCTAATTTCGCAAGTACGGATTTAGTTGAAAGGTTGGGATTAGATTGTTTGAAGCATCCCAAGCCATACAAGTTGCAATGGTTAAATGATTGTGGCGAAATAAAGGTGACAAAGTAGGTATTATTGAGCTTTACCATTGGGCCGTACATGGATGATGTCCTATGTGATGTGATACCGATGCATGCAAAAAATATTCTTTTGAGTAGGCCATGGCAGTTTGATTGGAAGGTCATACACGATTGGTTCAAGAATAAGTATTCCTTTCAGCATAAGGGAAAACCCATTACCTTATACCCTCTTACACCGAAGCAAGTCCACGAGGATCAACTCAAGTTGCAACTTGAGAGAGAGAGAGAGAGAACAAGAGTGCAAACATAACCTTCAAGAAAACATGTGAGGGTAGTATGACCGAACCTAGTAAAGGAATTAAGGCTAAGGCCGTGAGTTTTCTCAAAGGGAGTGTGAGTGAACTTAAAGGGGGAAACAAAAAGGCGAGTGAAAAAGGGCTTTTACATAGGTGAGGGTGAAGAGAGGATAGCTTTTAAAGCTAGCAAGCTCTTAACACTAACCATTTGCTTCATGTGTCAATTTGATGTGTTGACAGAGAACATTCCTAGTGGGCTTCCACCTATTAGAGGTATTGAGCATCATATAGATTTCATATATGGCGCAGTCATTCCCAACAGACCAGCCTACCAAAGCAATCCTGAAGAAATGAAGGAACTTTAGAGGCAAGTACGGGAGTTGACGGAGAAAGGGTATGTCAAAGAAAGTATGAGTCTATGTGTGGTACCAGTTCTTCTAGTTCCTAGGAAAGATGGGTCGTGGCATATGTGCGTTGATTGTCGAGCGATCAACAATATAACGGTAAAGTATCGTCACCATATTCCTAGACTAGATGACATGTTAGATGAATTGCATGGTTCTAAAGTTTTTAGTAAGATTGATTTAAAGAGTGGAAACCATCAAATTCACATGAGAGCGATAGATGAGTGGAAAACTGTATTTAAGACCAAGTATGGCTTGTATAAATGGTTAGTTATACCATTTGGTCTTACAAATGCACCTATCACATTTATGAGGTCAATGAATCATGTTATGCATGCATTTATAGGTAAGTTTATTGTAGTTTATTTTGATGACATCTTAGTTTACAATAAAACATTATATGAACATGTTACACAATTGAAGCATGTTCTTGAAGTGTTGAGGCAGGAAAAACTGTATGCTAACTTTGGTAAGTGCACTTTTTATATGGATAAGATTATTTTCCTTGGTTTTGTTGTAAGTGCAGATGGCATCGAAGTTGATGTAGAGAAGGTAAAGGCAATTCAGAATTGTCCTACACCGACAACTGTGATAGAAGTCGGAAGCTTCCATGGATTAGCAAGCTTCTACCACAGGTTTGTTAGAGACTTTAACAGTATTACAGCACCACTGACTCAAGTAGTGAAGAAAGTTGTTGGCTTCAAATGTGGAGAAGAGCATGAGCATGCATTCCATGATCTTAAAATGAAGTTGTGTAGTGCACTAGTTTTAACGTTACCCAACTTTGAAAAGACATTTGAGATTGAGTGTGAAGCATATGGGATAGGCATTGGAGCAGTTCTTATGCAAGAAAGATGGCCAATAGCTTACTTTAATGAGAAGTTGAATGAAGCAGTTTTGAGGTGCCCCACATACGATAAGGAGTTGTACGTGCTAGTGAGAGCCCTTGAGACTTGGCAGCAATATCTGTGGCCTCGAGTGTTTATGATCTATACAGATCATGAATCATTGAAGCATTTGAAGGGCAAGGGTAAGCTGAACAAATGACACGCACGATGGTTAGAGTTTGTTGAGACATTTCCATAGATAATTCGCTATAAATAAGGTAAGGAAAACATTGTTGCCAATGCACTATCGCGAAGGTATGCTTTACTTACTTCATTGAGTGCAAGAATGCTTGAGTTTTAATTTATTAAAGAACTTTATGGAAGTGATACTGACTTTAGTACTATCTATTCTGCATGTGAAAAGTCTACCTTTAGTAAATTCTAACAACATGATGGGTTTCTGTTTAGGGAGAATAGATTATGAAATCCGGTTTGTAGTATGCATGAGTTGTTAGTTAGGGAAATGCATGGGGGAGGTTTAATGGGGCACTTTGGCATTACTAAGACCTTAGGGTATTGAGCGAACATTTCTATTGGCCTAAAATGCGGAGATATATTGAGCGTTTGTGTGATAAATGCTTAATTTGTAAAAAGGCTAAATCTAAGGTTATGCCTCATGGGTTGTACACACCATTACCTGTACCTAGTAAGCCATTGGTAGATATATCAATGGACTTTATATTGGGCTTACCTAGGACTAGGTAAGGTAGATATTCCATCTTTGTAGTGGTTGATAGGTTCAGTAAGATGACACACTTTATAGCGTGTCACAAGACTGATGATGCCACTAACATTGCTAACTTGTTCTTTAAAGAAGTAATACGACTCCATGGAATTCCACGGAGTATAGTTACAGATCGTGATGTTAAATTCCTTAGTCACTTTTGGAAAGTTTAATGCCATCATTTTATGTCAAAACACAATATAGTGCCATCATTTGGGTATGCCTTATAACATCCCCTCGAAACTCCCTCTATGGTTGAAACACTAAGCACCCTCACACATAATACAAGTTCTTTAATTAAGCATTTATATAAACTTCGGATCATATTAAAATGCATCCATTTCTTAAACATAACCCACACTTATTAAACATCTTCCATAGTCGAATTAGACCACCCCATTATTCTCCAAGTTTAGCACAATTTGCCAATAAGCACTACTGACCCAATAACTTATGTTATTAACTTCCTAACGCCAAGTAGACACATTACAACTTCCTATCATTTCTAAAAAAAAAACAGCCCATATATCACCCTTATTAAAAATCCAAATTCCCCATATATATAACAAGCTTAAATTTCTTCCATATTGTATAATAACCACTAACTACATCTCCAACAACTTCCAAAATATACTCCATTAACCCAACACTTCAAACATGTAAATCCCCAAATTAACTCACATATATATTCCTCAAAAGAAACGTGGAAACAAAATTGTAGCCATTTATCTCAAGTGAATCAAGTATATCGAACCCATTACCTCTAAAATGTTGAAGTGAAAAAATCCCCCTTTTCAAGTGAACACCACTGCCGCCATCCAGAAAACAACATCACACTCAAATAAGCTCCACCTTGGCCGAAACTCACGGGCCATTTCCTCTCCAAATTTTCTCCCTCAATGGTTCACCCACACTGATTATTACACAAAACAATAAAAAAGTAACACAAATCTACTATATTAACATCACAAACTCAATTCCCAATAAAGTTTCTAACAGCCCCCAACTCCAACTCACTCTCTAAAGCTTGATTTACACTCTATTGATGCTTAATTATGTTTGACTTCTTTGATTCCTCCTCTATGACTCACGAAATTGAGGAAACATTTAGGGTTTTGTATTTTTTTTCTCACATGACATTTGGTGTTGTATTTCCTTATGTTGCATCTTGTTCTGTCAGTAAAGAAAAACGTCTTTAGCTTGTCTCATTTGTTTTTGTTTTTGTTTTGAATTAAGTAAATGAGAAAAATAATAATAATTGGATTTCTCCAGAAATCCCTAGAGTGGCCGAGCATCACACAAATATTTGGGTTCCTAAGTCCAAAATCAATTTATCAGAAGCCCAACATAGTTTTGCATCAGCCATCAAGTTTATTAATTCCCCCTAATGGACTTAAATATTTGGTCCACTATAATACAACCCTCTTGGCCCATTGGGCCTACACTAAAATGTCTAAGCATAAAATAATACTTAGATACTATTGAAACCACCAAATCCCTTATCTAATATTTCAAACCATCACTTCATACTTTAATCCAATAAAAATTATCACGGCTTAAAAAATCAATAACTATAAAATTATAATCATTTATTTACTTAAATCGGGAATAATCTCCATCGAAGCTAGATAATTTTGTAAAAAAATATTTCGAATAATTATACCGTGGGTTATTACATTATACCCCCTTCAAAGAAAATTCGTCCTCAAATTTTAAAATATAGTGAGAAACAAAATTAAGGAGATAAATTTCTAACCAGAATCAAATATGTGTGGATATTACGAATGCATAAGTCTTTCAAGTTCCCACGTTGCTTCATGATCACTATGATTCTGCCACACAACCTTTATCGATGGTACATTCTTAGAACGGAACTTCCTTATATATATGTCAATAATGGCTACCGATTATTCTGGATATGTTAGATCTTATCTTAAATCTAACACACGTTGCTCTAAAACATTGGACTCATCGTGAATGCATTTTCTAAGTATAGATACATGAAATACGAGATGTACCTTGTCTGTAGCGGGTGGTAATGCGAGTTCATAAGCCCTCTCTCCTAATTCCTTATGATTTGAAATGGCCCAATATACCATGGGCTTAATTTCCCTTTTTTACCAAAGCACATATTCCCTTTAAATGGAGAAACCTTCAGAAACACATAGTCTCCAACCTGAAACTCAAGTTCTCTCGCTTGTGATCTGCATTAGACTTTTGTATACTATGTGTCGTCTTCAACCTTTCTTTAATCAACTTTACTTTTTCTATTGAGTCTTTAATTAAATCTGAACCCAATAATTTAGTTTCTCTAACTTCAAGCCATCCCATGAGAGATCGACACTTACGTCCGTACAAGGCTTCAAATGGTGTGAATATCATAATGGTAGCTATTGTTATAAGCAAATTCAATCAACGGTAGGTATCTGTCCTAGGTCCCTTCAAAATCTAAAGTGCAGGCTCTCAACATATCTTCCAAGGTCTGGATAGTACGTTCAGATTGCCCATCTATCTGGGGAGGAAAAGTTGTGCTAAATTATAGCTGAGTATCTAGAGCCTCTTGAAAGACTTCCAAAAGTTTGAGGTAAGTTGTGTACCCCGATCAGAAACAATCGAAATGGGTACGCAATGCAATGACACAATTTTATCCAGATAAATCTGGACATAGTGAGATGCATGTTGGAATGTATGCCCTAGAGCTACATGTGATGTAAACGGTTTCATGTGTTTTGAAATAAAACGATGCATTATTCATTTATCAAAATTGTTTGTTTAATTTTCGCATATTATATATCATCTTAAATACCCTAGATTACTTATGTGCCTTCAAACTTAGTGTATGAGTGTCATACACAAGAGGATTTAAGTCTGAAGTTAGTAATCTTAAATAGTCCATAGAGAGCAAGCAAAACGGGTACTTTGTTTGTGGTTTATCTATAGCTGTGGTCCATTCTATATTTGTATGACGATCTTGATCTGGATCGTCCATGTAGAGACTTGAGAATGGAGGCACCTTGTATGATGCGATCACATAGGACTTGACCCAGATGGAAATGACATTCTTATAATATCTGTTAGACTAAGAAAGTCATTTCGATCTACTAGATGGTCATATATAGATTGATCTTAATCCTGAGTGTACTACGAACTCTTGCATGGCAGGTTATGTCCTTTGATTTACAAAAGCGAGGTTGGTGTAGCAGTCCCGACCAATAGCTACGTACTTTGGGGACACAATTTGTTTTGTAGCTGTGAACGTTTTACATAGACATGGAGTTCACTCCTTCTTGCGAGAAGTAGATGAGTATCTTTCTTAAGGGTTGATTCGGTACTTGAACGATTTGAGCGCTCAAGTCTCTCTATTACGAATAGAAAGATTAAAATTCATAATAGTTATGAATAAATCGTTCATTAGAGAATCAATGGTACTTAAGGTAAAAATAATTAGAGGGGTATAACGGACATTATGACCCGACTCTAATTACGAGATACTCGTGAAGGGTCAATTCATATGTAATGACTATATCGGTGGACACCGACTTGGTTCGGCTTAATATATCATCTACGGTAACGAGAGTGCAACTTCGGGTTTTTAGTGGAATAACCCGGAGTTAATAATTCAGAATATTTAATTAAGAGCTTAATTAATATTTCGAGATTATTGGAGCTCGGAACCGTAGGTCCATTTGGTCCCCGTGCTAGCTCGATTCACTATAGCGGATTTAATATATTTGGATAGTCCAATTATATACTCACAAAGATATGCATATTATTATATATGATTAATAATATTAATTGTCACACATGAAACTTTATATTAAAAGTTAATATATAGTTTTATTAAATATATGATATTTAAACACAAGTTATTTAATTATATTAGATATAATTAAATAGAAGGTTAAGTAAGTAATTTCTAAATTTTGGGTTTTGGAAACCCTTGGACTTAATTTGAGAGTTACACATGTTTAAATAATATTTAACCATTTTATTTTGTAACATATATTCCATTATGGTAATTGATATATTGATGTTACAAATATTCATTATTTTTCTTATGGTGGCCTATTTTCACAAGCATAAAGGGAATGGATTTGTTTTGTTTTGGAAACAAAATAATCATTGCATTGATTTGGAGATTATGATTTTCAAATGGTTAATTGCTTATTTAATTTTGTAACATCTTTTTCAATAATGGTAATTGAATATTGATGTTTAAAAAATTAAATCCTTTCTTCCTTGCTTGGCCGATTATTTGATGATTTGAATGGGGAGGGATTTGTTTTGTTTTGGAAACAATAAACCCTAGGTATAAAAAGAAAATTTTATTTTCTTTTTGATATAACTCTCATTCTTGGAACCCTAGCCACCTTCTTCTTCTTCTCTACCATTCTCTCAAAAGTTGAAAAACTCCATTGAAGAACAAAAGAAGAAAAATAAAATACTAAGTGTGTGATTGAATCTCTAAATCGTTTAGGGATTTGTTTTGTGAGTGTAGCCCACACTACTTTCCGTTGGTTACGAGTCATAGCACGGAAGACTTTTTGGTGACGAACCGATTGTCATATATCTCACGGCAATCATATAAACTGGAAGGCTGGTGCATGACTCCTGGCAAGCAAGGGCATAAGCATTGATAGAATGATGTGCACATAATGAACAATAAAGTCATGGCAAAATAATTTATGTATGTATGACAAATCAAATAAGTGGACATGCGCATGCTGGAAAGATTGTTAAATGAACAAAATGGAGATCAACGTGTATGGTGCATATGATAATGGAAGTCGAACAGTCACAGTCACATTACATACGCATATGTAGACAAAACACAGTGCAGTTTTTTACAACCGTTCGGGGACTGTTTCGAGGATATTCCGAGGCTAAAATCTTGTCCAAAACAGAAGTAAAATTTCAGTATACCCACTGGTTACATTCGGCCAAAGGAAGGGGAAAGCAGAAAAAAATTTCAAGTCCGATCCGTGTGCCTAATCGCTTCTGCTGCTCGAGGAAAACGTTTCCTACAATTGGCATCAAGAGCGAGGTTGAAAATGGTTGTTAACCCTTCTCTTTTCATTTAAAGTTTCTATTTTTAATATATTTATATGGGTTATAAATATGATTGCATGTTTAGATGAGTGGGCACATTGTGATATTCATATGATGAATGTTTTTTTATTATTTCATGTGATGAATGGATTTTGCATTGGTCGTAAATTTTTCCGGCTCTTATTCTTGTAGTTGATTTTGTTTTTAGGATGTAAGGCCATAAGGCCACAGTTTACATTTGTTGTAATTTTATTTTTCAATGTAAAATTTCAATCTTTGTATTTTGGAGCACCGAAGTCACAAAAGGAGCCAACACCACTTTGGAGCGGGATTTGAAGACCAAGGGATGCCTTGGTGAATCTTATGTACTAATTAGATTAGTATAGGAAAAATAAGAGCCTGGTCAATGCAAAATATTTTTTATGTTATATGTATGTTTATTTCGAATTGTTTGAATAACATGTCATATAGCTTAGGGTGCCCATTCATGCATTTTACATGCCATAACATGTCATAGATGCATTATCATTATAGACATAAAATTATGATTTTATGTAATTTAAAATGTTTAAATTAGAATATGATATGCATGGAAATCAATTAATTAGATTAATTGGATTTATGGTTTAAAATTTGAATTCTAATATATTGAGCTTAATTGGTGCATAATAAATTCCATTGGTATATAGGATGGAAACCCGGACATAAATTCCATAGCCGATTTCGAATGGACGGTAGTATGGTCTGCACTCGGGATACAATTCCACGTACCGTTGGATTTTATAACGCACCAAGATTTATTAAAATGTTTAATTAAAATTTTGACCTTTTAGAATTCCATAAATTTTAAACTTTTAGTGTCTAGTATTTTAAGAGTTAAAATATGATTAGCTCACTTATACCACTCTAATTAAATTAGTTTAATGGAGTAAAACTGTTAGTAGAGACTAATGAAATATTAGTGACACAATTTTAATAGTTAAAATTGATTAACTCACTTATGACAAATTAGTGTAAATAAAAATTATGATTTAGCCGCCATAATTTATCCACACTAGTTAAAATAAAATATTAGATATTTTAGATAGAAACCTTAATATTTAAAATAGTGAGTGGGAGAGGGATATACGACAGTATATCCCGCGATCTCCGTTGTTAGTCCAAAAACGTGAGATTCAAAAGGCGCCTCGAAATCCTGAAACGGCGGGTTACACTCACAAAGGAATAATTAACTGTTGATAAAATTCATTGATCAAATAAAACGGTAGTTGTTTAATATAGGAATAAGAGTTATTCCCGGATATATTAAACTGACTGAGATTGTCTCGATCTATCGTGCGAGTACTTGACCTACCCTACGGTGGCACTCACTTGTGGGATGATAGGTTTCCGTGGCATAGTAATTCTCTTAGGTTTCTAATTCATTATTCATGGTTCATGCATCATGTTTAATTTTATGCCAAAATGCTTTGATGATTTTAATATGCGATGAATGAATGTTAAATGCATGTTTATTTTATTTTTCAGCCATGGTTTCTCCAATTATTTCCATACTCTCAAACGATAAATTTACGGGAGAAAACTATGTTAAGTGGAAAAGTAACATGAACGCTATCCTGGTCTGTGAAGACCTAAAGTTTGTCCTGACGGAGGAACGTCCTCCCGAGCCGGCCAGAAATGCTGGCCAAGCTGTGCGCGATACCTATAAAAAATGGGTCACAGCAAACAAGAAAGCCTGCTGCTACTTGCTAGTAGGGATGTCTGAGGTTCTTGCTGCAAAGCATGAACCTATGGCTCTAGCATCTCAGATGATGGAGTCATTACAGGGCATGTTTGGGCAGCCTTCGGAGCGTCAACGCCATGAGGCCATGGTCTCAGCGATGACTGCTAGGATGAAGGATGTGACATCAGTCTGAGAGCACCTCTTGAGGATGATGACCTATCTCAACACTGCTGAAACCCATGGAGCTCGTATTGACGAGCGTAGCCAGGTGACCATGATTATGGAAACTCTTCCGAAGAGTTTCTTGCAGTTTAAAAGCAACTATGTTATGAACAGTTGACTTTTACTTTGACCCAACTGCTTAATGAGCTCACCCATTACGAGTCCATGCTTGTGGATCCTCGTAAATCTAGTGCAGAGGGGTAATGTTGCCGAGTCTCTAAATCTGCAAAAGAAGAAGAGAAAGAAAAGCAAGGGAAGGCTAAAGGAAAGCCCATGAAGAAGAAGAAAAAACAAGAAAGGCTCCAAGGATACCAAGCCCAAGGAAAATGTTTCCACTGCAACAAGAATGGGCATTGGAAAAGGAACTGTCCTAAATACCTTGCTGAGCTAAAGGAGAAAAAGGAAACAGGTAAATATGATTTACTCGTTATTGAATCTCTATTAGTGGAGGATGATAATCCGCTTGGATTGTTGATTCTGGAGCCACTAACCATGTTTGTTCTTCTTTGCAGCTACTTGATTCATGGAGGGACCTTGCTGAAGGTGACTACACCATGAGGGTCGGGACATGGGTTGCCGTTTCAGCAAGAGCAGTGGGAGTTTCTAGTTTAAATTTCATGAATAATAGTTATTTAAATTTGAACAATGTGTTATTCATTCCTGGTTTTCGCAGGAATTTGATTTCTATTTCTAAACTTTTGGATGATGGTTATTCAGTTTCTTTTAATAGCAATTTGGTTATTATTGGTAGAAATGGATTAACATATGCACAGGAAACTCAGAAAATAACTTGTATGTGTTAAGACCGTTAACACATAGGTCACTGCTCAACGCTGACTGAAATGTTTAAGGTTGAGAAACCTAAAACTAAATGGCCAAAGATTTCTCACGATGACACATATCTATGGCATCTTAGACTTGGTCACATTAACCTTGACCGGATAAATAGATTGATAAAGAACGGAGCCTTAAACCAGTTAAAGCTCGGGACTCTACCAGTTTGTGAATCCTGTTAGAAGGAAAAATAACCAAGAGACCTTTTACTGGAAAAGGTTTAAGAGTCAGTCAACCACTTGAGCTAATACATACGGACGTTTGCGGACCGATGAATGGATGTAGAGCATGAGGTGGTTATGAATACTTCATCACATTCATTGACGATTATTCAAGATATGGGTATGTCTACCTAATGCATCACAAATCAGATACCTTTGAAAAGTTCAAAGAGTATCGTGCTAAGGTTGAAAACCAATTAGGTAAGACAATCAAAACTCTATGATCAGATCGTGGAGGGGAATACCTCGACAGAGATTTCAAGGAATTCTTAGTTGAGCATGGGATAGTATCCTAGCTCACAGCGCCTGGAACACCACAACAAAATGGTGTTGCAGAGAGGAGAAATCGGACCCTATTAGACATGATAAGATCTATGTTTAGTTATAGCTCACTACCTAGTTCATTATGGGGATATGCACTGCAAAACGCAATGCATATCCTTAATGTAGTTCCATCTAAGTCTATTCCTAAGACTCCCTTAGAGTTGTGGAATGGTCGTAAAACTAGTTTACGACATTTCCACATATAGGGGGTGTCCAGCACATGTGCTGAAGAATAAGACTACAAAGTTGGAGCCACGTTATCAGGTGTGCCTATTTGTAAGTTATCCTAAGGAGACTAGGGGTGGATTCTTCTACAGTCCTGATGATAACAAAGTGTTTGTATCGACAAATGCTACGTTTCTAGAGGAGGACTATATAAGGGAGTTCAAACCTCGAAGTAAAGTGTTGCTCGAGGAGTTACTTGCTGGTTCGACCAGCACGTCATCATCAATGAAAGTTGACAAATACATAGCACCTTAGACATCTGATAGTCAGATACAAGCTCTTCAGAATGATCTACCGCCTAGACGTAGTGGGAGGGTTGTACGACAACCTGATCGCTACTTAGGGGTTGGATAGGCACAAATTGTCACATCCAGCGATGGCATAGATGATCCATTGACCTACAGTAGTGCAATGGATGATTCTGACAAAGAGGAATGGCTGAAAGCCATGAACCTAGAGATGGAGTCCATGCACTCCAACTCAGTCTGGGAACTTATAGACCAACCTGATGGGGTGAAACCCATAGGTTGCAAGTGGATCTACAAAAGGAAGAGGGGATCAGATGGGAAGGTACAGACCTTCAAGGATAAACTAGTGGCCAATGGTTATACCTAGAAAGAGGGAGTTGACTATGAGGAAACTTTCTCGCTAGTAGCCATGCTTAAATCCATCCGCACTCTTCTATCCATTGCCGCATATTATGACTATGAAATTTGGCAAATGGAAGTCAAGACTGCATTCTTGAATGGCAATCTTGATGAGAGTATCTATATGATACAACCAGAAGGTTCATCGCCCAAGGTCAAAAGCAAAAGGTTTGCAAGCTGCAAAGGTCCTTTTATGGACTCAAGCAGGCATCTCGATCTTGGAATATAAGATTTGATACAACGATCAAGTCTTATGATTTTGAGCAGAATGTTGATGAGCCTTGTGTATACAAGCGCGTCATTGACGGGAAGGTGGTTTTTCTTGTTTTATACGTCGATGATATTTTACTCATTGGGAATGATGTAAAGATATTATCAGACATGAAAACCTGGCTAGCTAACCAATTCCAAATGAAAGATTTGGGAGAGGCCAGTTATGTTCTTGGGATTCAGATACTTTGGGATCGCAAGAAACGAATGTTAGCTATGTCTCAGGCATCCTATATCGACAAGATCCTTGTGCGATTTGGGATGCAGAATTCCAAGAAAGGCAATCTGCCTTATCGGCATGGAATTATTTGTCAAATGAATAGTCTCCTAAGACACCTCAAGATGTTGAGAAATGAGACATATCCCATACACCTCAGCAGTTGGTAGTCTCATGTATGCTATATTATGCACGAGACCGGACATCTTTTTGCAGTGGGAGCAGTCAGTAGGTTTCAATCAAACCCATGATTGGATCACTTGATGGTTGTGAAACACGTTCTCAAGTATCTTAAGAGAACGAGAAATTATATGCTTGTATATTTCAGTGAGGATATGATCCTAAGGGGATATACAGACTCTGATTTTTAGACAGACGTAGATTCTAGGAAATCTACATCTGGATCAGTGTTCACCCCAGGTGGTGGGGCTATAGTATGGCAGAGCATAAATCAATCTTGTATTGCTGACTCCACCATGGAGGCTGAATATGTAGCAGCTTGTGAAGCAGCTAAGGAAGCAGTCTGGCTTCGTAAATTCTTGGGAGATCTAGAAGTTGTTCCAGATGTGGATAAACCACTCACACTTTATTACGATAATAGTGGTGCAGTGGCAAATTAAAGGGAACCAAGAAGCCATAAGAGGGGAAAGCATATAGAAAGGAAATTCAAAGAACCTGGCTGACCCGTTTACAAAAACCTTGTCGGCTAAAGTGTTTGAAGGTCACCTAGATGGTCTAGGTTTACGTGACATGTCTCATTTACTCTAGTGCAAGTGGGAGATTATTGGAATGTATGTCCTAGAGCTACATGTGATGTAAACGGTTTTATGTGTTTTGAAATAAAACGATGCATTATTCATTTATCAAAATTTTTTGTTTAATTTTCACATATTATATATCATCTTAAATACCCTAGATTACTTATGTGCCTTCAAACTTAGTGTATGAGTGTCATACACAAGATGATTTAAGTCTGAAGTTAGTAATCTTAAATAGTCTATAGAGAGCAAACAAAGCGGGTACTTTATTTGTGGTTTATCTATAGCTGCGGTCCATTCTATATTTGTATGACGATCTTGATCCGGATCGTCCATGTAGAGACATGAGAATGGAGGCACCTTGTATAATGCGATCATATAGGACTGGACCCAGATGGAAATGACATTCTTATAATATCCGTTAGACTAAGAAAGTCATTTCGATCTACTAGATGGTCATATATAGATTGATCTTAATCCAGGCATCTATAGACACTGTATTTTTGCATGAAAGCCTGATGATGAGCCTCGTTTGGAGGCACTACCCGATAAGTTACAGAAGTTGCGGGAAACGGACGTCGGAAGGGAAAATTCAAAAATAAGTACATCCTCAGATTTAATTTGTTTGTTTAGACTAAGGTTCACTCGATTAATCCATGTTTTAACTATTAACCTCGGCCCAAAATCCCCGCAGCCCACACCAAGTCACACGCCCAAGCCCACACACAACCAACCCACACGCCCAAGGCCCACCAAATCCCATCTAAAATATTCAAAACACATTTAACACATGTCAAAATCCAATCAAATCCCCTTCCTAATTTAAATCAAATCCCCTTCCTAATCTAAATAAATCACCACCCAAATTAAATATATTCCCCACCAAAAATACAAATATTCTTTCCATAAATAACTCAATTAAACACATCCCTCATTTACTTGATTTGTTCCCTTTTCAAGCCATGCACACACAAGGAAACCCTAATACACCATTATAAAAAGAGGACTAAACCAAACCCTAAAGTCTCTTCTCTTAGCTCTCACACACACGGCACTAAACACAAAAACCCTATTCCCCTCTTCACCCATAAAACTCACACAAAAACAAACAAACCAACTCACAAAAACTGACACCTCAACAACTCACGCACAACCCTCACATACAACAGCAGCCAAACCCATAAGTATTTCCACTCATAAAAAGCCACTTGAAGCTACCCCTCACGAAGCAACACACACTAAGACAGACGGCCTCACATGAACAACCCCAAACAACAACACATATTAATCACCTAAACTACCCTTAGTTGCGTCCCAGGCCACGCAGCAACAAACCAAAACTGCCCATAAGCCATAAGCCAAGAGTCCCCCCTCGAACCAGAAAAATCGGCACAAAAACAGTCCCTTTAACCAAGACCAAAACAGTCCCTAAACACCCTTTAAACAGTGAGTAAAACCATTCCCAAAAATCACCCAGAAACCGAGTCCAAAACAGTGAAGAAATCGAGACAGAATAGTAGCAAAACCAGAGAAATCGGTGGCCCAAAACAGTGAAACGATGGAGCACTAACCTTTCCAGCGACAATGTAACGCACTTCCGAGGAGCAACTTAAAAGGTAAGACCTGAGGGCACCCTTTATCACTTTTTTATTTTGTAGTTTTGGATGCGGCATGCTCGGTTGGACATGAAATATGTCCAACTGGGTGTGCCAAGTCCTATATCAAAGACGACCAAACTCTTGGTCACATCTTTCTTTGACGTTCCGTTATTTATTTATCACACATTTATTTCATATTATTAGCTTTTTATCATTTCGCATTTAATTCACGTTTATTGTCGTTTTATTATCCCGCATTTGTTTTGTGTTGTTTATCTTCCTTATTATTTCGCATGTTTGTCTCTTCGTTTATGTCTTGTTATATGCAATATCATACTTGACATCTATTTTCATGATTGTATTGTGTTAACGCTTGAGTGTTGCCTCTCGTGGTATATCGGATGGAAACCCAGACATAAATTCCGTAGCCGGATCCGAATGGATGGTAGTGCGGTCTGTACTTGGGATACAACTCCACGTACCATTTGGGGAAACATTCCCGCATGTGTTTATTGCATTATGGATGCCACTTTCATCATCCCGTTTGAACGCGTTCCCGAACGCTACTCGAACGCATGTATTCTGCCTCACCCCATTCGAACGCGTTTCCGAACGCTACAAGAACGCGGGCATTCTGGATAAGTTCCTTTATCATGTCTTAGGTATTTTTGTGTTTATTGTTCCGCTATTTATTATCTATTTATTGTTTCTTTATTTATGCATTGTTAATCTAGTGTGCATGGGCTAATCACGTTGGATTAAAGGTCCTATATTTGAGGGAAATGCCCAAAGGCTACCTTTACCATAGTTTTGTCGCGTCCTTTCTTCTGTTGATCTTGTCATTTACCCTTTTTGGTTGTTATGTTTTCATTCTTCACTTTATATTCATGTTGCGTTAGTGCTTGAGTGTTGCCTCTTGTGGTATATCGGATGGAAACCCAGACATAAATTCCGTAGCCGAATCCGAATGGACGGTAGTGCGGTCTGTACTATAGGAGATAACAAAAATTTACTTCCTTTGAAGTTGCTCCAAGCTCTCCTTTGAATTGTATGTTGAACTTCCAAGCTTGTTCTTGAATTCCAAACTCATGGGAGTAGTTTCCCTATCACCTTTGAATGACTCCTTTAAGTGTTAGCTATGGAAGAAATTTGCAACAAAATTCTTCATATTTCTTCTTGAAACTTTCGGCAAAGTGAGAAGCTATAGAGGGAAGAGGCTCACGGTTTTTTTGAGTGAAAATTAGAGAGTAGGATGAGTTTGTGTGTTGTGTAAATTGTTTTCAAAAAACAAAAAATATCCATGTACCAAATCCTAGCTGGTATTAGTCATTCACACATTAACTTGTGTGACTTACAAACAATCAACCACCCACCAAATTCCATCAACAAAAAGTTGATTAAAGTGACTAGGTGATGTGACTTATGGGCCCCACTTGATTCAAAATCCGAGTTGGCCCGCAAACACATTCCGGGCTCGGGTTTGTTAATTCCGAATTAACGACTTTTCCGTTGCGACGTAATTAAATCAAATTTAATTAAATAAGTATGCCTAGCAAAATTACTATTAAAGTCGCTCGCGAATTAATTCTAAATTAATTCGTTTGCCCGAATTAAAATCCAATTTTAATTCCGATATGAAATCTAATTTAATTTAATATATCGAATATATTATTTTATCGATCAATTCCAAATTAATCGTTCTCTCTCTTCTAATAGAATTTTATCCCAGATAAAATTCTCGCCGTAATTAATCCTATATTAATTTTCTCTCTCTATTAATTAATCCCAGATTAATTATGTTCGAGTTAAACGTCATCGGTGAATCTTCGGGAAGTGACCCATGAGATCCCTGGATATGTTGGCAGTAAATCTGGTTATCGGACTATCCGAATACGTGCGTACCTCGTACCACATTTTACCGATTTACAAGACATGGTTAGCTTCTAGTAAAGCACCGTGCCTACCCAATTCTCCAGAAATATTCTTTTAAGGAATATGTAATCTTTGTCAGGCTTAGTATACGTAGTATTGTGTATTGCGATCCAGTATCGATATCACATGCTAGGCCTAGGGATGAAATTTTGTCTGCCACATACGAAACATATATCGGATCTCTGGTAACTAGTCTCTATAATCGGATAATCATGACCTAGTCATATTATCCTGATGACTGCAGTACTAAAGAGTACTAGTTCTGTATCCTACATGATTATCATCTCCATATTACTGGACCTGTTAAAGCCCCGAACGACCAAAACCAAAGTATACTGATTGTCGCAAGTATTAGCGATACAAGTATCAGGTTAAGACCAAATACACCTACCCTGATTCGGATTCCCATAGACACATAGTCATACTACCAATGGGATTCCGAGGGGTCTATCCAGAGCAAAGCTGTTCCGTACCATCGGTAAAAAAAACCTCTTATTACACTTGCATGAGTATCCAATACCCAAATATATGAGAACTATGCTGTTACGTTTCCATAACACGCACAAGTGTAACACTAGTCTATTCCACATTATCATTGTCCAGTCTCGATAATACTACGACTAGGGATATTTAAGGATTAAACCTTAGTGGATTAATAATGTCTCATATCTTATTAATCTGGTATTAATCATATGGACTTTTATCATTTATGTATTTCGGTAATCCAATTACAAATGATAAAAGAGCAATTTCCTTTGTCACATAGTTAATTTGTACAACAACACAATGTTCTGTACAAATAGTGATGCTATGGGTCATAATTGTCCAACAATCTCCCACTTGGCCTATAGCCAATCACTCAAGTGTCCTACACCTAAACTATGTACGGGTCGCTCAAACTTCTGCTGAGAAACTGCTTTCGTCATCGGATTTGCAAGGTTATTATCTGATTCGATTTATTCGATCACCACATCGCCACGATGTATGATCCGACGAATCAGATGAAATAGTCGAAGTATATACTTGGATCATTGATGAGACCGCGGATCCTTAGCCTGTGCTGAAGCCCAGCTCAGCTGCTAATAGAACTATACCTAATCAAATTAGGATTATATAGATCCAAAAAATGCTTATTTTGCTGCCTCAGCTACAGTAATGTTATGCTTTTGTTATTTATTCGGCAACAATATCTTGCTTGGAAGATTTCCATCTCACTGTTCCGTTATTCAAACTATGTAGTACCCTTATTACGACTTACAGTCGTTTTTGTCGGTTTGGAAACTTGCAACGGTGAACCCAGTCACCTCAAGTTCTCCTTCTCCATTTTTAAAAAAGCATCCTTAGTTCGTCTAAGATACTTAAGGATGTTCTTAACATCAATCCAGTGACCATCACCTGGATCGGCCCGATTGTGACTCTAAATGCTCAAAGCATATGAGACACCAGGTCACGTACATTTCAAAATGTACGAGTTCTCGGAGAGTGCCAACAATTTTTAGATCTATCCCAGTAGATCGTTATTCCTAGAATAAAGGTTGCCTCTCCCAAGTATTCTATGGAGAATTTTCATGAAAGCCAAGCTTTCACCGATTGTATTATGGGAATGTCATTTCCAAGAAATGATATGTCATCATTATATAGGACAATCATTGTCAGTGCGCTCCCACTAACCTTCTTATATACACAAGAATTATATTCGTTTTGAATTAAATCATAAACCATTATGATTACATCAAAACCCTATTTCCAAGAACGCAATGCATGCTTCAATCAATCCATAAATGGATCGATTTATCTTGCAAACCTTGTTTGCATATTTTGCACGACAAAACCGTCAGGATGTTGTAAATATCCTCCAAAAGGTTTCCGTTAAGGAAAACGATTTTGACGACCATGTGCCATATTTCATAAATGAAATATGCAGCATTAGCAAGAATTATCTGAATGGATTTAATCATGACAACACCTTTTCTGTACAAGCCTAGCTGTGTACATTTGCATTAGCAAGAATCATCAGAGTCGACACTATGTCATTGACGATACCTTTTCTGTACAAGCCTAGCTGTGTACATTTGTATGTTGCCATCCATGTATGTCTTCCTTGAAGACTCATTTAGTACCGATAGCAATGGGCAATCATGGCTTGGATTAGAGGTTTCATGAATATATAGTTGAGTACTTCCGTGACGCTCAGCTTTCACCGAAAATTTCAGTTGTGCAACGTGTGTATTTATTGCTTTAGAAAGAATCACGATGAGTATTGTGATGAACACCAAAAAATATATATATTTAATAAAAATAAAATAATTATTTACATTTAAAGTTTCATTAATCTCCTTAATTTAGCACATTTGTGAAATAATAATTAAAATTTTATTTTATATATTTTATTGTGATTTTTATTTCTAATGTAGGTGCAATAATACTTTGGATGCATAACTAGAAAAATGGACATGACATTTGGATTTTGGAGGGCAGAAACTTTAAAGGACATTCTGACAATGTACAATTTCAGAAATTTCAAGTTTACACAAGTTTCATATTTTGGCCATAATGTTGTACTCTGAAATCAGATTCAGGCGATTCTAGTTCCAGATGAAAGAATACTCAAATATCTATAACTTTGATGTTTACAAGAGTTTATGGTTCTGAGGTTTTCAATGCCAAAATTGATGAAAAATCCAAAGTGTGTTTTATGTAATTATTAAATATAAAAATAAAATCAAAAAAAAATAAAATAAAAGAAAAAATATAAAAGGTGGGAATTGACAATCCACCGCCAATTTATAATTTGTAAATTTGCATGGAAAGTGTTGAGCCCTCTACTATAAATAGAGGTGATCAGCACCTTAGAAAATCAATGGAATTCCATTGTTTTCTCTGAAAATTTGTGGAGTTCTAACTCTTGTTTTTTTTATTTTTCAAGCATTGTTGTAATTTCTTTTTTATTCAATAATAAAATTATGTGTGTTTTTATTCAAAGCATGAGTAGCTAATTTCATCCTGCTATAGTAAATGGTGAAGCTTTCAATATAAGAATATAGATTAATCTTACTTATATTATAATATATGAATTGTAATCTAAAGACTAATATTTAATTTAAATCTAGATTAATTATTGACAAACTTTATTATCGCATATATGTGTGGTTTTATTTATTTGGCATAATTGAGTACCTAACTGGACTTATTATAGACAAATGTTATCAATGCCTATATGGCTGGTTTTATATATTTTGGCATAATTAATTCCTGAAATATATTAACTGGGTGATAATGATAATTTATATATTATAACAAGTAAGATTTCTCAAAATTTGAAATATAAAAAGTGGATTCTTTAGCCCTAGTATTTTATTTTATTGTTGCAGTCCAATTTAAAATTCTCAATCACTTTAAACAATTCAATCTTTTTATTTTCACTCGAATTATTATTTTATTTTACTAAATCTATTCTCTGTCAATCGACCTCGGACTTATCAGGTTATTTTATTTTTTCGACACTCTTATTCTTGGGAATAAAGAGCCACTTTTTGAGTGTGTCAAGTTTTTGGCGCCGTTGCCGGGGATTATAATTTATTAGATAGAATAATAAAATTTTTTTTTATATATTTTTGTATTTTCTGCATCTCGTTTTTTTAATCTCTATATTTGTATTTTTTTTCTTTGTTCATTTATTTTAACTTTTTTCTTTCACTTGTTTATTATTTTTTTCTTTTTGTAAGTATTGTATTTGCTTATCTAAATTTTAGTAACTAGTTTGCATTTGGAATTACACTTGACATTAGTCTTGGTCATCTAGTGGTAGATTAAATATAGAGTCTTCATCACCTTCATCGTCAGTTAAAATGGTCGAGAACCAAAATGAAAACCCACATGGCCGAGATGAAAATCCATTTGATCAGGTAGAACGTGAGTCTCAGCATGACGGTCTTAATCATCCTAGAACGCTCTGAGAATTCATTAATCCTTACTATGATAGGATCAACATCTTGCATTGCTTTCCCCCAGATACATCATGTTTAAATTTTAAACCAGGTGTCATCCAACTTTTACCCACATTCAATAGTCTAGAATCAGAAAATGATTATCAATACTTAAGGAAATTTGAAGAGGTATGTAATACTTGCACATATCAAAATTACATCATAAATATAATTCGACTCAATTTTTTTCCTTTTGTTCAAATGATAAAGATAAAATTTGGATGTATAACCTTAGGTCATGATCCATCAGAACATGGCATGATTTGCTAGAGCAATTTCTGAAAAAATTCTTTCCCCCACAGGACAAACTCCTTTAAGAGGAGAATCACAACTTTCACACAAGAGTCGGGGGAAATATTTTACCAATGTTGGGAGAGATTTAAAGAGATGTTAAATGTTTGTCTACATCACAAGTTTCAAACATGGAGGTCGGTTTCCCACTTCTACAAGGGTTTAACACCCCAAAGTAGACAATAGTGGAAATGATGTGTAATGGTGAGTTTAGGGACAAAAATAACGAAGATGCACTAGATTACCTAGAACACATAACAGAAAATGCACAATACTGGGATACAGTTGGCACTTATCAGTCGTCTATAAAACCACAGTCTTCTGGTAGAGGAATGTTTAACTTTAGGGAAGACCATGACCTTTCTGCTAAATATGCATCTCTAGCTAAAAAGTTGAGGTATTAGTAATGGGGAAGAGTGATCATGCCAAGTTAATTCAAGAAGTCACGTGTGGAATCTGTAATTTAAATGAACATGTCACACAAGTTTGCCCAACCTTGCCAGCCCTGCAAGAATGCCTCCATGACAAAGTTAGTTCCATAAACACCTTCAAGAGAACAAATCCAAACCCATACTCCCAAACCTATCATTTTGGTTGGAGAGATCATCCAAACTTCAATTGGAGGAATGATAAACAAGCACAACTATCGCAATAACCTCCCTAGGTACAATATAATTTTCAAAATTCTCTGAAATATGCACCATATGTCCCACCACCTAGGAAAACCCTTGAGGATACCCTACATGTATTCATTGAGAAACAAAAAGCCATCAATAACCAAAATGTGCAAATATTGATTGATTTGAAAGATACTTTCTCCAAAATCACATCTGCATTAACCATTAATGAGAAAGGAAAGTTTCATGCACAACCACAGCCAAACCCAAAGAGTCATCAAAATCCTCATGTGGGTAGTTCTGGTAGTCAACATATAGACCAAATAAAATTTTTTATTACTCTTTGTAGTGGTAAAGTCATCCAAAGACCCTTTCTTGAGCCTCATGAAGATTCAGCTTCTAAGGTAATGAATGGATTGATGAACCATTACATATCGTTAATGATAATAATTTTTCTCATGCACATCCATTTCCTCAAGAATTGAAAAAAAAATGAACCATTCCTAAGAAATATATGAAATATTCAAACAGATGAAGGTCAATATTCCTTTGTTAAATACCATCAAACAGATGCCATCTTATGCCAAATTTATGAAAGACTTGTGCATCGTTAAATAGAAAATATCAGGTAAAAAAGAAAGCTTTTCTAAGTGAACAGGTAAGTTTAATTCTATCAACCTATAATGCATTGAAATACAAAAATCCTGATTGTCCAAATATTTCATATATTATTGGAAATCACAAAATTGAACACGCATTGCTTGATATTGGAGCTAGTGTCAATATTCTTCCATTTTTTTTTTACAAAAACCTTAATATTCGCAAGTTAAAACCAACTTCAATTACTCTTTTACTTGCTGATAGATCAGTTAAGGTACCGAAAGGAATTATGGAAAATATATTATTATAAGTCGATATATTCATATATCTTGTGGATTTTATTGTTTTAGAAACACAACCTGTAGCAGATAGTTACAAGCCAATTCATGTAATATTTGGTCGTCCATTTTTAACAACAGCCAATGCTTTAATGAATTGGAGGAATGAAATCATGAATTTGTCTTTTTTGGTAATATGACGTTGGAACTTAATATTTTTAACATGTGCAAGCAACCATACGATGAGGAATGTGAAAATGAGAATATAGAACTAATTGAACCAGTTTTAGAAGAACATATTCAGGGGAGTAAATCTGACCCTATGAAAATCTGTACATCTAATTTTCTTAAATCTAGTAGGCAATTAGATTCAGATATTTCTAATGATTTTTCTTTACTTGATTCTACATATGTATTGGAAGACGGTGGAGAGAAAATTTTTGAGGAACTAGGAACATTTGAAGAAGAGAAACATTAAGAAACACCCAAATTAGAATTAAAGACTTTGTCTGAAGGATTAAAATATACATTTCTTGGAGATGAACAAACTTACCCTACGGTAATTTATTCTTCTCTTACAAATGATCAAGAAGGTAAGTTGTTAAATGTGTTGAGAGAACATATACATGGAATTGGTTGGACATTAAAGGATATAAAATTTATTAATCCTTTAAAATGCACACGCAGAATAGATTTCAATGATAATGTCAAGACACGTCGACCACCCAAAAAAAGTTGAACCTTTATAAAAATGAAGTGGTTAAAATAGGAGTCCTTAAATTTCTTGATTCATTCATCTCTTACATACTTGGTTTGGAGAAAAACACTTATGCTAAGAAACAGAGAGTTAAACTATTAAGTGTTTGTTATAAATGCGTATGTTGGACATACAACACTCTTCGTCATTCTTTAGGAATGATGTCTAATAATTATAAAGAAAAAATTCAATCTATAAAATATTGCTTGAGTAAGGAGTCATTAGATAATAAATCATTGCCTCTTCAGACGCATCCTAGTGGATTTGATAGATTGATTCGCAACTTACATACATAATTTCAAAAAGAAAGACAATAATACAGTGTCAGAAATTTGACTTTAAAAGACTATGTTTGTCAATTTATAAGAAAATTGGATGGGAAGCATAACCCCCACCCATAGAGGGTGTTCAAACAGTTACTGAACGTAAAACCAGAGGAAGATGTAAGCCACAATCACAACTACTAGTACATATTATTTCAATTTATTGCTTTGATTTCCTTTACTTTCATTTCGCCGACAATATCTAAAATTTTTGACTTTCACGATTTATTTTTCTGTTTATCTCATAATTGTCATTTTATAGTTATTAGTACTTTTATTACTCATCCTTTTTTCAGGATTCACAAATACAACTCGTCATTTCTCTTTTCGATATAGCCAAATAAGAGAGAGTAAAAATGGAGAAAATATCAAAACGACGAGTCACTAATATCTGTGTATTTTATGGATCCAGCTTTGGTACTAAACCAGAATTTGTTGTGGCTGTAAAATAATTGGGTAGAGTTATGGCGGAAAGAAACATGCACTTAGTATATGGCAATGACAATCTTGGATTGATGGGATGTGTTTCAAAGGCCGTGTAAAAAAAGAGGCTGTCAAGTTTTAGGAATCATTCTAAAAACTTTGGCAAAGAGAAATCTCATCGGAAAATCAAATGGGGAAGAATACATTGTCTCAAGTATGTCTGAAATACCCACTGAAATGATTAATCATGCTGACGCTTTTATTGCTTTACCAGGTAGGCTGGGCACGTTGGAAGAAATATTCACAGTTGCGACATGGGCAAATTTAAACATTCACCGAAAACCCATTGGACTACTTAATGTAGATAATTTTTTTGATTTTCTTTTAGTATTTCTTGAGGATGCTAAAAGACTCAGATTGTAGGAAAAAAGCTGCTAAATTAATCGACCAACTGTTAGCTTATGAACCAAATATCGATCAAATTCATTCCAAGTTAGACTAGTCAGATAACGATCGTGGTAAGAAGCGTATAGTGGACTTGAATCTTAACCTTTAACTTTTTCGGGTTAAATGGTAATGTTGTTGAGTCAATTGTCTTTTCCACACTAATCAGGTGATGTCTTCTAAACTCTACTTCTTCTTATTCAGACATTAGGGAGAATGTCTCAATTGGTTTGGGGGAGGGGATAGTTGAATAGATAGTTTTCATTTTTTTGGGCTTTTCTTTTTGTAAAAAAAAAATAAAAAATTATTTTTATTTTTGTGTTGTTTTTTTAAAAAAATATATATATATTGTTTTTATTTGTGTGTGTAAAACATTTTTTTAGTGTTGAAATTTTTTTCTGTTTTTATTCAAAAAAAAATTACACAAACCAACAACAAAATTTTGACTAACAAGTGGAATTGTTATTCAAAAATGGCAGTGTAAGAAGTTTTCACTTTTGAGATGTATCTCAATGTATTTCGTCACGAGTTATTTTTGTTCATTTTTTTGAATCATTAGATTTGGGAATTATTTATAATATTGATTAAATTTGATCTTTATATATTAATTTTACATATATTATCAACATACATGGTAACATATGATCATGAGTTGTAAGTAAAAATTTTATAATATTCATTTCTTTAGTTTGTTAGAGGTAGCACCTAAAGGTAGTGGAATTAATAATTTGTTAAAAAAACTAACCAAGCTTTTACTTAGTAGTTGTACATCTTACCTCAGTAAACAGTGATTGTTCTTGTAAAATGGTAGGGCTTGAGTTTGTATATAAAAAAAATGATAATAATCAAGCTTTTACTTATTAACCGAACATCTTGCCTTAACAAGCAGTGATTGTTCGCATAAAACGGTAGGGCTTGAGTTGTTTTAATGAAAAAAATATGTGTGTGAGAATAAGTTCGATTTCGTAGCCTCTCTAACTCGAGTAATTAACTTCATATGGGTGTTTTAACACTTAATGCTCTAAGGCCAACTGGTTTGGGAGTCACTGGCTCAAAGCTCGTTACATGGGTTAAAGAGAAAGCGTAAGAAAACCAGACACTTTTTCTTTTTGACATCCGAGATCCGAGCAATTAAGTTCGTATCGGCGTTTTAACACCTAGTGTAACATCCGATAATCCCGAAGACTTGTCCTTTGTCAGAGACTGATGAATATTACTCTATGGAAGATGTGATACAGGATAAAAATCATGTTCAAGCATATAAGTGCTCACAAATTACTTTTCGGGTAATGGAAAATTCTTTGTAGTTTCAATACAAAATTCATTCCAATGGTAAATCCGGACAGCTCACGGTATTTGGGCTATAACTTCTCATAAAAACTCATCTTTTACGAATTTTATATCGCCGAAAATCTGAGATCGAGACCTACAATTTCTGTGTTGAATATTTTTCCAAATTCAAACCAGAAACAGGTCGAAAATACAGATCAAAAACCTGGATAAATAGTACCCGATGGTCATTCTAGTAAATTCTCAAAGCTTCTCTAAATATTTAAAATCTTCTCTAATTTTACTAATTTCAAATAACCGCTAGTATAAAAGGGGGTATTATTCAACATTTACCAAAATTAGAGAAGAGATTGAAGAAAACGTGAAGAGAATGAGAGAAGAAATGAAGAAGAAAAAGAATGAGAAAAAGAGGGAGATTTGCAAGAAATTGGAAAGAAAATAGAAAGAATCCAACCCAAATCAAGCCTAGGAAGATAAAAATGAAGCTTGGAGGCTCTAATTATGAAGGCATAATGTTATTCAAGGTAAGTATAGTCTTAACCCAAATTTTGATATATTTAGTTTTGATGTTTTGATAATTATAGTATGTTGTTGACTTGCGTGTGATGATGATTGAGTGATTATTGTGTCCAGAAAATGTTGATTGTGGGAAACCCCTAACTTGTTAAAATTTTGGGTATGAAATTAAGTGCAGTCTATAGTATGGATATGAGTTGATGTTGAGGAAGATATTGAAAATATATTGGATATTTATTGAGGTTATTTTCTTGTGTGGTGTTATAGAAGTTGAAAATGATAATGAAGTTAAAGTTTGGGTCCTGAATTTAGGTGAGCGTCGCGACGCGAGACCCTGGCGTCGCGACGCATGCTGGGAAATTTTCCTAGATTTGGTTCTGGAATTGGAGCGTCGCGACGCCCAAGGACTCGTATGGTGACGTGTAAAATAGGGGAAACTCATTGTCTCAAGAACGTCGCGACGCTCAGCTCTTAACGTCACAACGCGCATGGGCGTCGCGACGCCCAAGAGGCAGCATCACGACACATGATCAGAATTTCCCCAAACCAGATTTAGTTCAATCCAGTTTCACCCTAACATGTTAGAGGCCACCCTAAGGGTCTCGTATCAGCTCGTATATACTGTACATCATGAAATACGTATAATATGCATAGGAGTGAAAACAAGTATTTAGATAGATAAATTTAGCTTAATTCTGTAATGTATTTCCTCAGTCCATTTTCTAATCAAAATTCCTAATTAAAGATCATTATAGGAACCGCAATTTCCTTCGGCAAAGTGAGTAGTTCCAGAAAAATTCCAAATCAGTGAGTGGACATTTTTACTTTAAGTTGACTTTCTTTATGTTTTTTTCATATCAGACTTACTTTTTCGTATTTAGGGCGTTAGCCAAGTTCCTTTTCAGTTATAATTTGATTAAGCATGGTTTGAGAAATGTTTTAGAAAATAGATGTTTTCAAAGCATGATTTCATGATTTCAAGGCATGAGGGAAAAACTCATCTTAGTATGTAACTCGATTCAGATATGGAAATGACAGATATAACATGTGCACTTGTAGAGGACTGGGGGGACGGCGATACGTAACACCCTCAGATCCTAGTTCAGGACTAGGGATGACAGATGCCCCTAGATTCTAGTTCAGGGACAAGCAGTAGCATAGATCCGCACTCCTGGCTCTAGTTCAGTGGCTTGGGGGATGACGATACGTAATGCCCCAAGACCACTAGTTAGGCGTATGGGGGGACGGTGATATGTAACGCCCCCATGGGTTAGGTTTTTCATAGAAAGATTTCAGTGACCGATTTTCAGAGATGCAGTTTTCAGAAATGAAAGTTTTATAAAAGAATTTTAGAAAGAAAAATTATTTTCACATAAAAGACTCATATTTTGCAGGCAAAATAGTTTTTACAGAAAAATTTTGCAGAAAAAGTCGTGTTTTCTAAAATAAGAAAGGTGTTTTTAGAAAAAAAGATGATTTTTCTGGTGGCGGTTGGGGTTTTAGAACCCAAAGTTTTTATAAAAACAAATCAATTTTGTTTTAATCGTCTACTTACTTAGATCATTCAAATGATATAACCCCTCACTCATAGTGTTTTTGTTTTGAAGGTTACTTGGAGGACGAGTTCGAGAGGATGGATACTGATGGCAGTCACTAGGGTGTTTGGGTTCACCGGATTGAGTCAAGTCAAGATAGAAATTGAGTACAGTCAGAGTCAAGAAAAATTATGGTTCATGCATCATGTATAGTTGAGTCTTTATGTGTAACAAATTAAAGTGTCATGAGTAGAGCTATGAAAGAAGTACTGTTAGTATATTATTATGATTATTTGAAGTATTTCATGTTTTTGTGAGGGGAAATGGTCCCTATATTTGATTTTTCATAGTGATATAAGGTTAGTAATGGTGGTTATAGTCATAGGCTCAGGGGGATAAGATGGCCTATTCCCTGCCGGTAATATCTCTGGATTTAGGATGTTAAAGATGGTATCAGAGCATGGTCTAGGGAGTCAGTGACTGCAGTGGGTAGAGTTATATACGTAGTATGTCTGTGATACTAGTATATAAGGCACTACCTCTACAGTATTCGATCCTTGAGTACGTCCTCAAGCTCTATAGACAGGTTAGTAAGAATTCCTAAGTTATCTGAATTCTTTTCCTAGTAAAAAGTAACCAAAATTTTTGTTCTAGTTAAGGATTCTTTGGTAGTAATCATGGCCTACTAGCCGAAGTTCAAGACAAGTTGGGATAATATATAGTAAAGTTCTAGGAATAGTTACACAAAGGAGTGGGAAAAGAAATCTATAAGAAAAGTAAGAAATGATACGTAAATACTCAAGCGACTAAGAGACAGTAAGTGAGAAAGATACAAAAGTAGATGATAAAGAGAATACTAGAAATTATATCTATAAAAAGGAATATAGCAAGTCTGAGTAAGATTAAGAATGCCAAATAGACCTATGTAAAGTTCCTCATTTTCAAAATAGTCTTCCATTCCTTAAGAAGTTCTTTCAAACTAAATCAATAGCCATGAATACCCTATATAGATGACAAGCCCTCCGAATACCCAATGATAGACAGAAGCATAAGAGAAGTGAGAAATCAGAATTAGACATCGGAATCTCGAAAGATTAAAGACGTTAAAAATGGAGTATACATAGATGCGACTCTAAGTTACCTAGATTCTCATTCTTCAGTGATACCGGTTAAGGAAACTGTCCTGACGAAACCTATATCATACCTATCTTATATGAGTAATAAACTAAACCAGGACATATAGTACTAGAATAAGAAACATCGATATCCGTAGAGACGTAAGATGCTTGTCCTTGTCGGTGCCAGTATAGAAAGTAGTAACCGAACAGAAGCCCAGTTCACTTAACATCAATACTCTAAAGTAGAATTAGTGAATTCAGAAGGACGGTATATCCAGAGAGACCAAGAAGACTCATAATGACAGAAAAATAAGAACCTGACCCAAGCCAAGTAGAGCAAGATCACAGAACTAGTGAGAATCCATAGATAAGACCAACATCGGTAGAAATCTTTGAAAGAATAAAAGAACAGACCCATGGAATTGGAGATATTTAAGAGTTAACAAAAGTACCCTTGCGAACAGTAAGGCTAAATGACATAGTTATAACCTATAGCAAAGGTGGAGAACAGAAGTTTAGGAAGAAGCCCAAAAAAATGGACCAATACTAGCCTCAACAGCCAGTCTAGAACCAAGAGATAGGGTAAGAAGATATATGGGAGGATGCAGAAAGTAACAAGTGAGTTCAATACATATAGTGAAAGAGATAATGTAACTTGAAGGAAAAAACGTAAAGCAGAGACCTCAGAATAGGTAATGAAAGTTGAGGAATCCTAAAACATAATATAGTCGAAGTGGTTTCCAATGGAACAAATAGTAATTTTCCCTTTCAGTAGCCCCAAACTCTAAGTAAGCTTATGGACACCTAACCATACCGTCACCAAGCTTATGAAAATAATAGAAAGGTGGGTCCATAGATCCGTATGGAATGTATGTACACACCCCTCTACTTAGAGCCCAATAAGGAAAATAACTAGTAAAGAAGCGTATTTGACAGAATAGACTGATTATAAGATGGCTAGTTCACCGAACCAATGAGTGCAACGAGATATAGATAAGAATCATAAGATGGCAATGTTTTTATATGAGATAGAATAGTTTGAAAACACAAAAAATAGAGCCAAACCTAGAAATCATCATTGAATTGAGAACCTTTCAACGAGGCAAAGATTCAGAAGTGTAAGAAACCAGATAGGACAATTCTTAGAAAGATATCATATGTAAAATATAAAGAGTCTCATTATATTGTGATGAAAGAACTAGTAAGAGAATAACACATGAACCAAAGGATTTAATAGAGATTTCCTAAGTAATCGAAGTTGATGTAGTTTTTAGGGGAGTAGAGACGAAAGAAGTTCAAGAAAGTGAGATGAGAAGGAAATCTAAGCAGCGGAGTAAACTTTATAAGGAGAAATTATAGAGGAAGTATAGTAGGACTCTGAGAGTAAGTAATGATTGCCGACGTTTAAGCAATAGAGACTAGTGAAAAGAAATATAAAGGTAGCACAATGGAGTTTTGGAGAGCATGACTCTAGAGGAGGTCCACAATAAGAGATAGTATGATCGATAGTCGGAATGAGGATCAAGAGTGAAGTTGAAGCAGGAAACTCAGGTAGTATCTAGCAGAAGAATCTTAGTACGAGAGTTGAGCCAGATGTGTAAACATGGAAAATTATAGGCTTATAGATAAACATCAAGTACAACCATAGCATGGGTAGCTACTGAGATTACCACCATCAGTAAGACGTCAGGGCCTATCCCCACCCTCTCAACCCTCGTTATACAACAGCAGCAAAGATGGACCACAATTTTTACTTTAAAGATATTCCCAGAAGTAATTGAATACACAGTAAAGTAGGCCCAAATATAAAAATGTTTAGATTTAGTACAAGAACGGGGTAAAAAGTGAAAATGGTGCTAAATAAAAAAGTTTAGAAGACAATTAGTCTATATGAGATGATTAAGAAAGAAAATAGTAGTCAAGCAATAACAGAATGTAAAAGAACCAACGATAGACATAACCAGAGAGTTGTAAAGGTTGATGCCCCTCAATGTAAAAGACAGATACAGAGGAACCAATAATTCCACAAATAGTTAAGAACAGAAAAGAAGACAGAAAGAAATAACATCAAGTGAAAGGTAGAGGTAAAATTGTTGAATAGAACGATAATAGAATAGATACCAGACAAACGATGACAGAGGTGTATAATGACAAGATAAATTTCCAATGGTACTACGAAATATTAAGCTTTTCAGAATTGGGATAAGCCTTGAATTTTATCGTATAAGTAAGGGGAGAAAGATGGAAATAGTGACCCCTATGTTCTTTTCGCTACGCACCGTTTAGGATAATGTATAGGATAACTCAAGAAGAGACTAAGTACAACTTAGAGATGGTCAAGGAAACTAAGAATACCAAAATTATTGAGATCGGGACAACTTTAACAAGATAAGAATTAAAGGATAATTGAAGGTGGAGCATTCTAGAGTGCAAGTAGGCAAAGTAAGAATAGATAGCATAAAAGACATTAACCGTACTTGTACCAGCAAAGAAATAAAGGTATAGACTATAAACCAGACCAGTTTAACCAGAGCCAACATTAATAATAAATAACATAGTTTTAGCATAAAGGTACACACGGTCAGGCTTAGTATAAATACCTTGTCCCAAAACTCCGTAGCCAACTGAAAGGATCGCCAGAGAAAACTACCCTGAAATAACATCCTAAGTATAAGAGCCATCGATTGACAGTGAGGGTAAATGAAGTAGTTAGATGTCAGTTATGAAGTCTTAAATCCATAGATAGTCGAAAATATGAGAACTCGAAGAAAAGAGCTCATAAGTTGTGGGAGTTTAGTATGGAGAAAATAGAATGGGTCAATAGTTAACAAAAATATAATAATGGATGTTAGGATAAGATTTAGTATGTGGAGATAAGGAAATACTTAATAAAATATATCTTATATGATTATTAAACTGGTTATACTATAAGAGTAACTGAAGGACCTGAGGTATATTTAAGTCAAGAAAAACGAAGGTCAATAATTTTAGTGCAAAAGTACAATAGTAATACCTTAAATAGAAAGAATAAAAAAAGCCCCTAAAGATAATTAGGAATTATTGTTGTCATGGAAAGAGATATTATGGGTTTTAAATCAGAATTGAACTAGGATAAGTGAGACGACAGACCAGGAATATAGTACAATTTTGAAACTGATAACTCATGTGAATAGTTGAGATAAAAAAGGTTGAATATAGTTGGAGGTTTAGAAATGAGTTTTATGTTATGCATAGAGATAGTGGTAGTATGACGATAAGTGTAAAGTACTGAACAAAAGTTCATGGAATGTGATTAAGTAATTACCTTTCAATCAGAAATTCAAGGAATTATTCACTAAGGCCCACGAACTTTGGAGTGGTATGTATAAGCATGGCAAGAGATTTTCAGAGGTCTTAGTATTAAGATCTCGAACATAATAGCATGAATGAAATTAAGGAAGTAAGGATAAGCAAAGACACAGATATCCTCGACCAAGTCAAATCTGCGAGTTAAACCCCAGAAGGGATTTGAGGACGAATCCTATTAAAGGTGGGGAGAATTTGTAACATCTGATAATCCTGATGACTTGTACGTTGTCAGAGAATGACGATTATTACGCTATGGAAGATGTGATATATGATAAAAATTATGATCAAGCATGTACGTGCTCACAAATTACTTTTCGGGTAATGGAAAATTCTTCATAGTTTTAATAAGAAATTCATTCCAATGGTAAATTCGGACAACTCACGATATTTGGGCCATAACTTTCTCATAAAAATTTCGATTTTTACGAATTTATATCACCGGAAACCTGAGATCGAGACCTACAAATTTTCTGCTGAATATTTTTCCAAATTAGAACCAGACAAAGGTTTAAAATGTAGATAAAAAATCCGGATGAATACTACCCGAGGGTCATTCTAGTAAATTCTCAAAGCATCTCTAAATATTTAAACTCTTCTCTAATTTTACCAATTTCAAATAACCCCAAGTATAAAAGGGGGGTACTATTCAATATTTACCAAAATTAGAGAAGAGATTGAAGAAAACGTGAAGAGAGGGAGAGGAGAAAGGAAGAAGAAGAATGAGAAAGAGAAAGAGAGAGATTTGCAAGAAATTGGAAAGAAAATAGAAATAATCCAACCCAAATCAAGCCTAGGAAGATAAAAAAAAAATGGAGCTTGAAGGCTCTAGTTATGAAGGAAGAATGTGATTCAAGGTAAGGACAATCTTGACCCAAATTATGATATATTGAGTTTGATGTTTTGATAATTATAGTATGTTTTTTACTTGAGTGTGTGATGATTGAGTGATTATTTTATCAAGAAAATGGTGATTGTGGGAAACCCCCAACTTGTTAAATTTTGGGTATGAAATTAAGTGGAGTCTATAGTTTAGATATGAGTTGTTGTTAAGGAAGATATTGATAATATTTGGATACTTATTGAGGTTATTTGCTTGTGTGGTGTTATAGAAGTTGAAAATGATGATGAAGTTAAAGTTTGGGTCCTGAATTCAGGTGAGCATCGCGGCACGAGGCCTTGGCATCGCGATGTGTGCTGGGAAATTTTCCCTGATTCGGTTCTGGAATTGGAACGTCGCGATGCCCAAGGACTCACATCATGATGCGTAAAGTAAGGGAAACTCACTATCTCGGGAACGTCACGATGGTCAGCTCTTAGCGTCGCGACGCGTGTGGGCGTCGCGATGCCCAAGAAGCAGCATCGCGACGCATGATCAGAATTTCCCCAAACCAGATTTAGTTCAATCCAATTTCACCCTAACATGTTAGAGGCCACATTAAAGGTCTCATATCACCTCGCATATATACAGTACATCATGAAATACATATGATACGCATATGAGTGAAAACAAGTATTTAGATAGATAAATTTATCTTAATTCTGTAATGTATTTCCTCAGTCCATTTTTTATTCAAAATTCTCAATTAAAGATCATCGTAGGAACTGCGATTTCCTTCAGCAAAGTGAGTAGTGCCAGAAAAATTCCAAATCAGTTAGTGGAGACTTTTCCTTTAAGTTGACTTTCTTTATGTTATTTTTCATATCAGACTTACTTTTTATATTTATGGCGTTAGCCGAGTTCACTTTCAGTTATATTTTGATTAAGCATGTTTTGAGAAATGGTTTAGAAAAAAGATGTTTTCAAAGTATGATTTCATGATTTTGAGGCATAAGGGAAAAAACTCACATTGGTATGTAACTCGATTCAGATATGGAATTGAAGATATAACATGTGCACTTGTAGAGGACTTGGGGACGGTGATACATAACGCCCTCAGATCCTCGTTCAAGACTAGGGATGACAGATGCCTTTAGATCATAGTTCAGGGACAAGCAGTAGCATAGATCCCCACTCTTGGCTCTAGTTCAGTGGCTTGGAGGATAGCGATACGTAACGCCCCAAGACCACTAATTAGGCGTATAGGGGGACGGCGACACGTAACGCCCCATGGGTCAGGTTTTTCCTTGACAGATTTTCAGAGAAAAGATTTCCAAAGATGCAGTTTTCAGAAATGAAAGCTTTATAAAAGAATTTTAGAAAGAAAATTTAGTTTCGCAGAAAAGACTCTAAGTTTGCAGGTAGAATAGTTTTTACAGAAAAATTATGTAGAAAATTGGTGTTTTCATATAAGAGATGTGTTTTTGAAAAAGATGATTTTTCTAGTGGCAGTTCGGGTTTTAGAACCAAAAGTTTTTATAAAAGCAAATCAGTTTTGTTTTAATCGTCTACTCACTTAGATCGTTCAAATGATCTAACCCCTCCACTCCTAGTGTTTTTATTTTGCAGGTTACTGGAAGGACGGGTTCAGAAGGATGAATACTGATGGCAGTCACTAGAGTGTTTGGGTTCACCAGATTGAGTCAAGTCAAGACAGAAATTGAGAACAATCAGAGTCAAGAAAATTTATAGTTCATGTATCATGTATAGTTGAGTCTTTATGCGTAACAAATTAAAGTGTCATGAGTAGAGCTGTGGAAGAAGTACTGTCAGTATACTATTATGATTATTTGAAGTATTTCATGTTTTTGTGAAGGGCAGTGGTCTTTATATATGAGTTTGTATAGTGATACAAGTTTAGTAATAGTGGTTATAGTCATAGGCTCAGGGGGATAGAACGGCATATTCCCTGCCGGTAGCATCTCCGGATTGGGGATGTTAAACTTAGTGCCCTAAAACAAACTGGTTTGTGAATCACTTGCCCAAAGCTCGTTACAAAGATTAAAGATGTATTATTATTAAAAAAAATTATTTTTTGAATATAAATAAACTGCCGTTGCCAAAAGGTGTGAATTCTGATATAAATTTAGGACAAAAATATTACTCTCTTTTCAACAAGACTTGTGAATATTATGGGCACAATGAATTGATTGATACAATCTTTTATGGGTGAATGGAATAATGGTAAAAGAATATGAGAATTTGCTTATTTGATAATTTTGAAAGAAATAAAACAATTACTAACTTGGATGAGAATTTATCTTTTTTAGTTTTCGCTTAAATTACTAGTGACTAGTAATAAGATGGTTGGGGGTGTGATGAACACTAAAAAGTGTATATTTAACAAAGAGAAAGTAATCATTTTACACTTGTAATTTCATTAATCCATTTAATTTAGTACATTTGTGAAATAATAATTAAATTTATGTTTTATATATTTTATTGGGATTTTTATTTCTTATGTAGGTGAAATAATACTTTGGATGCATAACTAGAAAAATTGACATGACATTTGGATTTTGGAGGCCATACACTTAAAAACGTGTTCTAATAGTGTACAATTTCGGAAATTTCAACTTCCCGTAATTTTTGTATTTTAGCCATAACGTGTTACTCTGATATCGAATTGAGGGGGTTCCAGTTCCAAATGAATGAAGACTAAAATATCTACAACTTTGATGTTTACAAGATTTTCTAGTTATGAGGTTTGTAATGTCAAAATTGATAAAAAAAATCCAAAGTGTTATATGTAATTATTAAAGACAAAAACAAAAAAAAAACAAAACAAAAAAAAAAAGAAAAAAAAATATAAAAGGTGGGAAATGACATCCACCTTTCGGTGGATTGTCAATTCCCACCAAAGATGCAAATTTGGAATTTGCAAATTTGCATGGAGGGTGTTGACCCTCTATTATAAATAGAGGTGCTCAGTACCATGGAAGATTAATGGAATTCCATAGTTTTCTCTAAAAGTTTATGGAGTTCCTCCTCTTGTGTGTTTTATTTTTCAAGTTTTGTTGTAATTTCTTTTTTTCCTTTCAATAATAAAATTATGTGTGTTTTTATTCAAAGCATAAATAGTTAATTTCATCTTGCTAGTTGAAGAGTGAAGCTTTTAATATAAGAATGTAAATTAATCTTACTTCTATTATAATATATGAATAATCTAAAGACTAATATTTGATTTAAATCTAGATTTATTATTGACAAACTTTTTTACCGCCTATATGCCGGTTTTATTTATTTGGCATAATTGAGTACCTAATTGGACTTCTTATAGACAAATGTTATCACCGCTATTATAGTTGGTTTAATATATTTTTGAATAATTAATTCCTGAAATAAATTAACTGGGTAATAATGGTAATTTAAATATTATAACAAGTAATATTTCTCTAAATTTGAAATATTAAAAGTTGATCCCTTAGCCCGAGCATTTTATTTTATTATTGCAATCCAATTTAAAATTTTCAATCACTTTAAACAATTCAATCTTTTTATTTTCACTCGAATTATTATTTTATTTTACAAAATCTATTCCATGTGGATCGATGCTACACTGACCGAGTTATTTTATTACTTTGAAACTCTTATACATGGGAATTAAGAACCACTTTGTTAGTGTTTTATATTGAGCCAATAAGACCTTGGTCGGCTCTTGATCTCGCATTAGTTAGAATAAGCATATAACTACGCTTCTCGAGGCATGTATTCATGCATTAACCATGCATTTGCTTAGAATTATAAATATTTTTCTAAATATACTCAAATTCATGTTTTGTAGAGTTGACGTAGGATATCTAGTCATACTCTGAACGACCTTGCGAGCAATAGGCTCGACTTCAGTCTGTGATTGAATGCTAACTTTGTGTTTTCCATTTTATGTTTTCAGAGTTAAGTAGTTTTATAACTTAAATTTTCATATTATAGAATATTGAATTTCAGATTTACATGAACATATTTAGTTTAGTTAAGTTTCCAAGTTTAGCAGCTTAGTTTCATGTGATTTTTTTCTTATCATGACAGCTTAATGTGTTTCAAGATTATGTTTATATTATGATTATGAGTTCACAAGTTTTAGACATAAAATTAAGATTAATATTAAGTTTTAAGTAAGATTGTATTTTAAGCGTTTTCAAACCACCAGTATCGAGCTGTCCCCTCAGCTTTAACATCCTAAGTTCACTCACATTGCCTCATGTGCACTGATCACCCCTATAGGGCCAGCATGTTCAGTATTTCAGCTTCCCCTGCCTACGCAGTGCTAGGTCCCGCTAAATAGATTTTACACCCTTAGGCTGTGACATTGGTGAAACTTTTCATGGTAGCAGGTTTTTCTTACATATTTCTATAATACAAGTATTTCAATTTATTATTTATTATGTTTTCAAGCATAAAGAATATTTATATTTTTTTACGTTTTAGTTATCACGCATAATAAAATGTTTTATATTATTTTTGCTTTAGCATTCACTCACCAGGTCTTTCTAAAAATCTGACCCTCCCATAGTTTCACTTTCGGTGCAAGTTCAATTTCAGCTTCCAGACTCTCTGGCTCGGGGGAGATGGAGACCAGCTATAGTCATTAGGGATGCATGTCATGGGTCCACATTTTAGGTTTCATGAAATAAGCCATAAGGTTAGATTAAGTGTCTCATAAATTTATTTTGAATATGTAAAGTTAATGTAACATATATGTATTTGTGAATTGATTATATTAAATAATGAGGCATTCATATACAGGCTATGCTTGTTCTCACGTTCAATTATTGTGAATTATATTTACAGGTTCATACATATACAGTGTCATAGTGTATACATGTTTGCATTTTTATAACAGTGCCTTAGAGGATGGTCACACCGTCTCCTGCTAGTCACATCCTGGATATACTGGTATGTGACAAAGATGGTATCAAAGTACATGGTTGTATGGTATATGACTGCAGTAGAAAGGTTATGATGTCTTGCATACAATGTATGCTCATGAATACTCATGTGTAGGATATCACCCTTTCAGGTTCCATCGACTCGAAGTAAGTTTCTTTTTTCTTTTATGGAAGATCTTATGTCACTACAAAAATTAGACACTTTAGCGTCGAAAAAATTCGACGCTATAAGTCACATTTTCGACGCAAAATACAATTAGCGTCGAATTAATTAGACGCAAAAAATGGACGCCGAAATGTCGACGAGAATCACTTTTATCGTCGAAATAAATAAATGCGACGCTAAAAACTATATTTTGCGTCCAATTTTTTTCGACACTAAATTAAATTTTCTGACGCTATAGGTTATATTTGGCGACGAAATAATTCGACGCCAAAATGTAAACTTTTAGCGTCGAAACGTATCGACGCTAAAGTATATTAAAAAAGTAATATCTGTATACTTGCAGCAACCATTTTTTGTTACTATTACCGTTGAAATTTTCGACGCCAAAAGTCAATTTTTAGTGTCGAAATATTCGACGCTAATAGTTAAAAAAAAAAATTTTAAAAATTATTAATTTACTTCTCTTTGGTCTAAAATATTTAATTTAATTGAAAAAAAATCTAATTATAACAGAATTACTAAATATTATAATAAATATTATATTGAAATTTGTTTTAGAAAAAAAAATATTATATTAAATCTATTTGTTCAAAATGTTTATACAAAACCAAATATAAAATTAATTGCTATTGTGATGGGGGATGCTCGAGCCCGATGCACCCTGACTGATTGAGGCCTCGAACATCTGACGGAAAGCCAACATTTGCTGTTCCAACTGCTCCATCTTCTTCTCGTGGTCCACCATCTTCTTCTCATGGTCCACCGTGACCTGTTGTAGTTTCTCCTTAGTCTGCTTCAGCTCATCTCGGGTGGTGGCTAGCTCGTCTTTGGTGGTGACTAACTCGTCTCGAAGAGAGGCATTGTCCGAATTAACAGTATGCGTGCATATGACGTCGGTTTCTACGAGTGCCAAGGCCAACGTTGTAAGCTGTCTGATTCTTGAAAACCAATTGCGACAACTGCTCATCTGGTATCGAGTCGGACCTTGTCTCATGAGTTTGCTATTGAAGTTCCAGCATTTCGTTCTGTTTCAAAAAATAAGTTAATATTAGAATTTTAGAAAAAAATTAACATATATAATATTAATTATTTTATTTTAAAAACTGAAACTTACATAGCAGCGTTCGGCTTCTTCATTTATCCATTTGTTCCTCTCATTGTAATGCGTCACACGGAAAAAATCTGGAAATGATTGCACCTCACCTGTGCTACTCTGTTATAAACAGAAAATAAATTCAATATTATTCCACATTAGTAAAAACAATGAACAGTTAAATTTTATGTTAGGATATATTTACCTCAGAATGTTCGGCACGATGTTGGATAAATGGCTTCGAACCTCCACGGTGGTTAAAACGCAAGTGACTTCGATTTTCAGCATTTGCGTGACATTTATCCTGCATTTACCAACAATGTAAGTACCGAAAACAAATACAATTATAAATTTCCGTTTATTCAAAATTTACCTCGTGTTTTTTGGTAGACCAAAGCTCACATAAGAATGTCCAGTCTTGCTCCTTTAAAATCGGCTTGTGTTGTGGATCATTTGAAGGTCCATGTTCGTCGAATATTGGTTTCAGGACTTTTGTCCTATAATCTTTATAACTTTTCCCCATGTGGTAGTCAATATATTGTTGGACATTCACTTTGGTCAGATCGAAGTCGAACCACTCCTACATGAATAACTGTGGGGATTTTAGGGGCTAAATCTGGTAACGCAGCGGAAACGGTGGAAAATCAAATTTTCTGATTTCAAAAGTTTTTCTCGGATCAATAAATAACATATTTATTTAATTATCCAATAATCAATTATGAAATAAAATTCAAATAAATCATATTTAAGTGAATTTACCGAATTACCCTTACACTTGGTATTTAGTCCATTTTAGTCTGAAATTGATCAAATCAATTTTGAATGATTCTAAATCATTTCTAAGATGAACTTAGCATGTTCAATACATCAAAACACCAAAAGCAACATAAATCCCCAAATTTGGACCCATGGCCGAATGCACCACATTGGTGCCATTTTGTGTACTTTGTCATTTCATGCATCAAAACACATCAAGATGCAATCCAATGAACATGAAACTTTATATGCATCATATACACATCCAAATGCACAACATATATGAAAAGCCCCAAATTTGGAATTGGTCATGAACCCTAATTTTTCAATTTCTTCAAATTGGACAAATTAGACCAATTTGGTTAAATCCAATACTTCAATCACGTTTCTTCCATCCAATCAAAGTCTCAACACAATGAAACAACTCAAGATCAAATCTAGGTCATCTAAGAGTGGGTCAAAAACTCTAGATTAGCAACAAGGTTTCCAAAACCATAAAAGAACATTTATTACTACAATAGCCATAAGCTTCCTTCATCATACATGCTCTACACTTTCATCAAAACTTCCATAAAAAAAAAACACAAGGAATAAGAAAGAAATAACCTAAAGACATCATGTTAAAGCCTAGATCCTAAGGAAATTTTCCTTTCTAATAGTAAGTTGGAGAAACTTACTAAAATCCAAGCTTTCTTTGGTTTCTTCTTTCTTTCTCACAAGCTTTCTTTGGTTTCCATTAATGGAGTTTTCTTTTAAAGTGTATTAGGTTAAGAAGAATGAAATGAAAAAAAACAATATATACTTGTTATTAATGGCCTTGGCCGAAATTCACTAAAGGAAATACAAGTTTTGTAATTTCAATTTCATTTCACTTTACATTTAGTCAACTTGCATAAATATCCTAATAACATTTTATTAGATATTTAATTAAGTCAACAAAGGCAACCAAAAAATATAACTCTTATATTTTAAGGTATGGCCGAATTTATGAAGAAAAAAATAAAGAAAAATGATATTTCAATTTTAAACATTTTAAACAAATATCAAAGAAGTCAAATCCAATTTGACTACAATTTCCTTTACTTTAAAGTCAACATTAAACACTTATAATCATTTCCTAACTTTATCATTTGGTGATATATTTATATTTTAATTATATTAATCATTTAACAATTAAATAATTAAATAATTAATTTAATACAAATATATCAAATATATGTATTATATTTACTTTAAATATCTCAAATACATATATTGATGATATATGTCAAATACCTTTATTTGACTATTTATTAATGTGTATTTAATAATATCATATATTAAATACAAATCCACATTAATTAGGAAATGACGGTTCGGCCCGTTCGCATGTATTTTTCGTTTAACGATTAAACGATTTATAAATAATCATCATTATTTATAAATGTTGCTCTAGTGCTCTACGAGTATGTTTCATTATTGAGACTCTCTAGATTCAGGTATATCTGTCACGAAATCCAATTTCATGTGCATATCTATCCACCCGTAGATTATGACGATCACGGATAAACTAGCTGAATCATACAGGTCGAGGTCATTGCATACGTATAATCCCTCCGTCACAGGTATCCAGATAATCCAAGAGATATAGATGTAAACGTCAAATCTCTATAGGTATTATCTTGTCGACGTATCTATTAGCAATCTTTAAATAACACTCGGAACTTACTTCCGAAGTATACTGTGGCCACAGATTTAACAGACTGCTAATTATATATGGACTACCTATGCTCTGTACACAGAACTGACGGATCCTATCTTGATACACACAGGATATCTTGAGGATGGGTCCACACCCAAAGAACAGGCGGAGGTCTGATCTAAATAGATCGGTGACGTGACTGCCATCTAAGTGTGGAGGATGTCTCATACATCCACAGTGGTATCTCAAGTCGAAGGACCATTATGCTACTCAACCCGAGAAGATTCTTATTGACGTTGGTGTACCATCCATTAAGAATCTTCGGTGAGCCGTTCAGTGTTTATACACTATAAACACCTACACGTCTATACGAGTCTCTCCAGACTCATGGTTCATTGGATAAACCATCGGACCAAGTCTCGATATACGACATGTATTGTCTCAACGGATTTGACTAACCGACCCGTGTTAGCAAATCTTGACCAGGAACTATGTTTGATAATATATATATAACAGTGACACTTCCCAATGTCAATTACAAACTCCCTTTGTAACTGTGTACTTGTATATATTATCGAGCCTTTGTCTTATATATACATATCACTAAACCACATTTAGTTTCAATCTAATAGTAATTAGATCGAATACGTATATAGAACAAGAGGTGCAACCATAAATAAGTAATATATGGAATAAGGGGATGTTCGTATTCATGAATCAGACATAAATACGGTCCAGATTGGCGCTCTGAGCACCAACCCCAACAATTTCTCCCACTTGCTCTAGTGCCAATCCACGGTATCATATACACATCTCAATGTGTATCGTATGCACATGGCCCTCAAAAGCTCACCTATTACTTAAGAGGTAGGCAACAAAAAGCAGGTCCGCTATGACATATTGAGTTTGTCAAACAAACTCCATCGTTTCTCATAGTCAGCATCATTCATATTTTGTAGAATCTAAATTATACATTAATATGAAACGGATGCTATATCTGTATTATGCTACAGCTACTAAGTTGTCCAAGTATTTAGGGATCAAATCCAAAAATACTATGAGGACAACCGCAAGCACAACACCAATTTAAAACTTCTAATTTATAAGGTCACTATGCAACTTCATAAGTCAATACTTCATAAGTTGCATCTAATTCTACTCAGTTAGTAGAATCCTTCGTGACACTCCCACTGCATCTTTTGTGACTCTTTATGACTTAGACTGTCTAACGTCATAATTAGTCTCAAAACTAATATGACCCTAATGGTTGCAGACTGTATTCTCCATGAATTAGAAACTCGTTCTTAATATCTCAAAATCACAAAGAACGTGTTTCAAGATTCATCCTATGGTCTATAGGATATCAAAATAACTCGTAACAATTACGATTAAATCAATATCTTTAATCGCACATTATAAAGTATTATTATGTCACCATCAAATGATACATAAGATTGATTAGACATTCTAATCAATATCTCTTTCGAAAAAGGAATCATCCTTTACGAAAGATGAATACTTTATATAAGACACACAATAACTGTCCAACAGTTATACTAACTGTCATACAGATAGCCTAGTTATGTCTTTTTTTAGATCATATCTAATGTACGAATAATAGGAGTATCTCACAAGTCTCTTGGTTTTATATCTATATAAAACTTTATATCGTATATAACAGAGACTACTCCCACTGTTTTCACGGAGTAAAGAAGACTTAGGTAAAAACTTTTACCTTACAAACATCTCATTATTACCATAATAATGATAATGTTGTTAAGATATATAACACTAGAAATTAATTTGCACGCTCCCACTAACCCTTCAATCATATATGTATTCTCTATACTTTAACAAGATCAGACAATCTGATGATATTAAAAACAGAGAACACAGATTTCTGGAAGACTTATTTGAGTCTACAATAGGCTCTATAAGCAAGCACACTAAACTGCGATCTCAGCAGAACACAAACTCTAGGGCCATTCCAGAATGAACTCTTCAAACAAGGAAATCACAACTGATCTCTTATCTGAATAAGTCATCCAAAAACGCCACTTTGCATTCTTTAGCTAAAATATACAGTTTAATATCAACATTAACCAATATATCTTTAATTGTTCAATTAGCGTGACTAGAGATAAGTTTTCTCAAAATCTACAATAGATTGCTCAGTATAACTTTTCTCACTGTCATACTATAAAGGTCAAACCTTTTATAAGCTCACATTGCTTTCGCTGCGCAAACAATTAGCACATATCATGAACTAATTCATAATGAAGCGTAATCAAGTTCAAAACTTGATCGTAGTAAGCTATGAACAATCTTAGATCTATGGTTCAATGGTGAACTTCCAGAATCGATATCAAATATCGCTTCCATTACAAGTTATAGGATAATTTTTCTTCAATAAGAAAACAACGGAACCATTAAGTATCAAATACTCGTGATGATTCTGTTATCCTATTGGACTTGTACGGAAGATGTATAAGGGTTGTTTCATCTTATTAATTACGTAGTTCCATTTATAATTTATCATTCTCACATTTGACTTCAATAAGTCAAGTCTTTTCTACAATAATTAACATCTGATGTTACACACCAAGTAATAAAACGATTTTATTACTTAGATCGTAGGAAATGATATTCTATTAAATAGAATACAATATTCTATTAAACAGAATAAATGATAAACTTTTACTTATACCTCCAAGGTGTAAGTAATTTCCATTATATAACTATTATATAAAAGAAAGATTCAAATCTCAAACTTTTCAAGATTCGAATTTTCTACCTATACATATCATATATGTAACTGTAGAAATTAATGGAACATTAATTAATAAGATGTATTAGTGTTACTGGAGCATATCCCCAAGAGTATTGAAACTAATTCGGTAACATTCAATATCAAACGAATCAAATCATATAAGATTCGACTGCTCCCACTACTCAATTCCATCAAGATGGAATCGTGGAAGAATAATATTGAATATGAATCATATTCACTGAATAACCTTAGAACTAATTGCTTTAAATTCAAATATTTGATTGTATCAAAGATCTTTGAACAGTTCAAAGACATGTAATGAATTTTAAGGATCTAAGTTTTTCAAAATACTTTAGATTGAATATATTTGAACAAGTAAAAAATGTTCAATCTACGTTTCATCAGAACAGATTGAAAGTTCTTGATACTTTCAAGACTTTCAATATGTGTTCCTTCAGAAACACGTAACTAAGTTATGACAATTCATCAACTAAGTTACGAAATAAAGAAAACTACCGTAAGCAATTATTATTTAATTACACTACATACATCCAATGTATCAATTAAATAATTTTGGTGGTCCAATGACAATCATTGGTTAAACGAGATCTTAATCACTTTTCTGAATACAATATTCATTAAATGGATAAGGATGTGTGGTGTGATCTCGTATCAAACCATCCTTTACCATACGGAATAAGCATCTAATGCTTAAGTGATTAAACTCATAAAGCACCTTTCTAAATTATTTATATTACCGAATAATTTTTCTTAATGTTTATCTTTACGTTAATGACACTACTAGTTATATTTAAAATATATATAACAATTGTTGTTAAGAACAAGTAACTATCCAATAGTCGCAAGTTCCGATATCAAATATCAAAACAATCGTTAACTAATATTTTTAAACAACTAGACGGGAGATCTGGTATCCAATACCCTATAGTTGTAGTATTTGTGAAAATCGATATTTTCTATACACAACTATACACATCTCCTTTCTTTAGCTTTACTATTTGCATTCAACTATTCACAACAATTGCAAATAATTGATTATCAAATCGTGTCGGACACATTGCCTCTAAAGGTAATTAAAGCTAAGAAACGTCATTACTAGATAAACAAATACCTAATGGGGCTTTCTTAATGCCAGTCAAGAATCTCGAGACATGAACTAATTCAAGTCAATTCTTACTGCATAAGAAACTATTTTCTCTAAAGTATTATATCCTAAAAGGGATGTCTATCTAGATTATCTATCAAGACTTAGAAACTAAGTCATTAACCATATTATTTTGAAGAAAAACGGAACAGCAGTAGTTCCGATGGTTTAGACCAATCTAATAATATCCTAGTCTAGTAGTATCTAGAACCTATTCTAAGCTAACTGCAACTGCAAAGTCAAGTCAGATAACATATCAAAATATGTGTGCAGTGAATTAAAAGTTTAATTCTATCTAATATAGATTAAGGAAAACAAATAAGCGGCTATTTCCATAATAATACACACTGCCTAAGTTAAGGAATTTTTAAACTTAGCAGTGCCTCCCATTATTTTATGTAATACCGCAATCCCCAACGGAAAAACGAGAATTCAATAATTAAATCGAATTCCATAATGGGAAGAGGACCCCATGAATATATTTCGACTCACAGCAGAGGCACGGTCTCGCCTACGTATATTCACATGTAGACAACTAATTGTCAATCACTCACTAGTGACTCCAAGGTTCCGGTCCTGGCCATTTCTCGTTGTCGCTGCGAAGGCAGGCCCACAAGGAGACGTACCAAGGTTAAACTTGTCAATGATAAACTCAAGTTACTTGCGTAACCCTGACAGCTAGGGCACGTTCAGGATTGCGCTTTCACTTGAATTTATCTAGTATCTAATATACATTCGGCATAAATAAATTTCTATCAGCTACACCCTCACAGCAGAGGCACGGTCTCAGATGTAGTCAACGAAAAGATATTTATAAATCGTATTGACAAGACGGACCAAGAAATAAGTATTCCAAATACTAGTTACTTTAAAACCTTATTAAGCGAGGATATTCCATTAAGTGTCATACACCCTAAATCTAATCAAATTAGATTATAACATGCATGTATAAATTCAAGAAAACATGATTAAACATTGAATAAAAACAGCTAATCATTTATGGAGGCCTAGAATCAGACTCGCTCTGATACCATTTTGTAGGGGTTTTAGGGGCTAAATCGGATAACGCAGCGGAAACAGCGGAAGGGGAAATCAAATTTTCCGATTTCAAAACTTTTTCTCGGATTAATTAAATAAACATATTTATTTAATTATCCAATAATCAAATTATGAAATAAAATTCAAATAAATCATATTTAAGTGAATTTACCGAATTACCCTTACACTTGGTATTTTTAGTCCATTTTAGTCCGAAATTGATTAAATCAATTTTGAATGATTCTAAATCATTTATAAGATGAACTTAGCATGTTCAAAACATCAAAACACCAAAAGCAACATAAATCCCAAATTTGGACCCATGGCCGAATGCACCACATTGGTGCCATTTTGTGCACTTTGTCATTTCATGCATCAAAACACATCAAGATGTAATCCAATGAACATGAAACTTTATATGCATCATATACACATCCAAATGCACAACATATATAAAAATCCCCAAATTTGGAATTGGTCATGAACCCTAATTTTTCAATTTCTTCAAATTGGACAAATTAGACCAAATTGGTTAAATCCAATACTTCAATCATGTTTCTTCCATCCAATCAAAGTCTCAACACAATGAAACAACTAAAGATCAAATCTAGGTCATCTAAGAGTGGGTCAAAAACTCTAGATTAGCAACAAGGTTTCCAAAACCATAAAAGAACATTTATTACTACAATAGCCATAAGCTTCCTTCATCATACATGCTCTACACTTTCATCAAAACTTCCATAAAAAAAACACAAGGAATAAAGAAAGAAATAACCTAAGAACATCATATGTTAAAGCCTAGATCCTAAGGAACATTTCCTTTCTAATAGTAAGTTGGAGAAACTTACTAAAATCCAAGCTTCTTTGGTTTCTTCTTCTTTCTTTCTCACAAGCTTTCTTTGGTTACATTAATGGATTTTTCTTTAAAGTGTATTGGTTAAGAAGAATGAATGAAAAAAATAATATTACTTGTACTCATAATGGCCTTGGCCGAAATTCCCTAAAGGAATAAAGTTTTGTTTGTAATTTCATATTTCATTTCACTTTAATTTAGTCAACTTGCATAAATATCCTAATAACACTTTATTAGATATTTAATTAATCAACAAAGGCAACCAAAAAATATAACTCTTATATTTTAAGGTCATGGCCGAATTTATAAGAAAAAATAAAGAAAAATTATATTTCAATTCTAAACATTTTAAACAAATATCAAATAAGTCAAATCCAATTTGACTACCATTTCCTTTACTTTAAAGTCAACATTAAACACTTATAATCATTTCCTAACTTATCATTTGATGATATATTTATATTTTTAAATATATTAATCATTTGACAATTAATAATTACATATTAATTAACTCAATATATCAAATATATGTATTATATTTACTTTAAATTGTTGAATTTTTTCTAAAGTCCCATGATCAAACAAGACATGAAATAATGCGTGAATACACCAACGAAGATAGCGGAATACTTACATTGGTTGGTAGAGTCGATTTGGAGACGATCGAAGCAAAAAACGCACTGCCTTTGTACGCCCACTGCAGCAGTCCATGCTCCTGTCTGGCATTTCGGGTCTCAAAACGAAGCTCCTACTCCGTCGGATGAGTCCCGCCTCATGGGTCGAACCTCCCTACCACCTTCGCAAGACTTGTAAGTGTGCTAGCACTTGAATTTTCACCATGAAAATCCACTCTTGCTTCCCTATGCTCACGTTTTCTGGTTCAAAACCAGTGAGCATTTCATCATGTTTTTGGCGTGAGGAGAGGAGAGATTTTGAGAGAGATGATCTTATTTAAGTTTTACAAAAATCAATTTATATTTATGCCATAATATTTATTAAATTAATAATAAACTTATGACACAAACCATGCAATGGCTTAGAGTGTCAAACACTCAATTCCATGCAAAACCATTGAGTGCATTGTACACTATCTCCATGCAATGCATTAGAATTAAATAATGCATAATATGACATTGTCATGTGGGCCCCACACGTTTCCAAATGAAAGTGGGCCCACGTGCACTCACGCGTTCGGGTTCGATATTTCCGAAATACCGAACTTACGTCGCGCGACGTTAATTAAATCGAATTTAAATAAATAATGCGCCTAGCGAAATTATTATTTACGTCGCTAACGAATTAATTCTAAATTAACTCGTTTGCCCGAATTAAAATCTAATTTTAATTCCGCGTCGAAATCTAATTTCGTTTAATATATCGAATATATTAATTTACCGATTAATTCCAAATTAATCGTTATCTCTCTCTAGACGATATTTTATCCTAGATAAAATATCTCCGTAATTAATCCTAGATTAATTTTCTCTCTCATCTATATAATCCCAGATTATTCAAGAGTGCAAGTTGTGCGTCATCGGTGGATTATCGGGAAGCGACCCATGAGATCCCCGGATAAGTTGGCAGTAAATACGGTCGTCGGAGTATCCGAATCACGTACGTACCAAGTACTACGTTCTACCGATTTACGAGACAAGGTCAACTCCTAGCAAAGCACCAAGTCATCCCAATTCTCCGGACATATCCTTTTAAGAATATTTAAGATCTATATCAAGCGTAGTATACTAATGTATTGTGCATATCGGCCCAGTATCGGATAGTCACGTGCTAGGGCTGGGGCTGGATAAGTGTCTGCCCCGTCCGAAACACATATCGGATGTCTGGTCTCTATAATCGGATATTCATGACCTGGTCATAATATCACGATTGGATGCGCATCTCTTAAGAGCACTAATACCGTATCATGCGTGACATCATCTCCACTATGACTGGAGTGATACTTCCGTCTTGACATCACATCCAATACACTACGATTCTCAATATACCCGGAATTGGCGTACACAGAACCGGTTAGAGTCCTAGACGACCTCAACTAAAGTATATCGATTGTCGTAAGCATTAGCGATGTAAGTCTCAGTTAAGACTATACACACCTACCTTGATTTCGGCCTCCCATAGACACATATTCATAATACCAATGGGATTCCGAGGGGTCTATCCAGAGCGAAGCTGTTTCCCGTACCATCGGTGAAACACGACCTCCTATCGCACTTGCATAAGCATCCAATACTTATCTATATGAGAACTATGCCGTTGTGCCCTCACAACGCACACAAGTGCAATACTAGCCTATTCCGCATTATCGATGTCCAGTCTCGATAATACTCCGGCTAGGGATATTTAATGATTAATCCTTCGGGGACTGATACTGTCTCATATCATTCTCAGTCCAGGAACTAATCATAGGGACCTCTCTTCATTTATATATCTAAGGTGATCTAATCACAAATGATGAGAGTGCAATTTCCTTGTCAAATAGTTAATTTGCTACAAAACACAATGATCTGTGCAAATAGTGACGCTATGGGTCATTTTGTCCAACAATCTCCCACTTGGCACATAGCCAGTCACTCGAGTGTCTAACACCCGAACTATGTACGGTTCGCTCAAATTGCTGAGGAAAGGTTTTCGTCAGCGGATTTGTATGATTATCGTCTGACGCGATTTATACGATCATCACATCGCCACGATGTATGATCCGAACGAATCAGATGAATATAGAAGTATATATCTGGATCGTCGATGAGACCTTTAATTCTTTAGCCTTGTGCTGACGCCTAGCTCAGCTGCTAACAGAACTATATCTAATCTAATTAGATTTATTATCGACCCAAATGGCTTCTATTGCTGCCTGCTCAGCTGCAGCAATAATCCGCATTTGTTGTTTATTCGGCAACAGTTATCTTGCTCGGAAGATTTCCAGCTCACTGTCCCGTTATTCAAACTTTATAGTACCGCAGTATTTAATTGTTTGGAAACTTGTAGCAGTGAGTGATCCCAGTCACTTCAAGTTCTCCTTCTCCATAGTTTAAGACAACATCTTTAGTTCTCTCAGATACTAACAGATGTTCTTAATGTTCAATCCAGTGACTATCACTTGGATTGACCCAATTGTGACTCCATATGCTCGAAGCGTATGAGACACCAATACAAGTACATTTAAATGTACAATTTCCCAGAGAGTGTTAACAACTCCAAATCTATCCCAGTAGATCTTTATTCCCTGAATAAAGGTTGTTACTCCCCAGAATTCTACGGAGAATTTCTATTGAAAGAATATCTATGAAAGCCAAGCTTTCACCAATTGCTTTATTGGAATTTCATTGTCAGTGCCCTCTCCCACTAACCTCCTTATATACACAAGAATTATTTCGTTTTGAGTCAAATCATAAATCATTATGATTATTTCAAAACGACAGTTCCAAGAACCTTATGCTTGCATTAATCCAAACATGGATTGAATAACCCGCAAACCTCGTTTGTTGGTTATACAAAATCGTCAGGATGTTGTAAACATCCTCCAAAAGGTTTCATTTTCAGGAAAGCGATTTTGATCTGCATCTGACACATTTCATAAATGAAATATGCAGTATTAACAAGCATCATCAAAATGGATTTACTATGGCAACAATAAAAGGTTGAACCGTTATTAACACAATGTTGATAACGATACCTTTTCAGTCACAAGCCTAGCTTTGTACGTTGGTTTGTTACCATCCATGTATGTCTTCCTTGAAGACGATTACAGTACCATTAGGCACAATGCCTTGTGGTACAACAACTAGTATCCAAAATAGTTGTTTACATGGAATCCATTCGGATTCATGGCACTTTGCCATAATAGGAAGTCGATACCTCGTATCACTTCCTCAAAACGTAGTCGGTGGATATACCTTCATAAGATTGACATCTTTATGAGGTTTGATCAGAAACCCATACCCTAGGTTGTTTTCTGACTCTATCCGATCTACTCAGTTCTTGTGTATTTGAAGATTAATGGTATAGATTCATCATAGATGAACTATTTGTGTTCCATTAAGGACTTCGTGCCTTGAACAGTATTACTCCGATTTTCATCGAGTATCACTATCCTCCCACTGACCACTGCATATCGATATTCCTCTCAGGAAAAACCACATGGTGAGCAACAATCACATTGTTCTCATGTGAGATTTATAAGTACTATACTTAAGGTTTTCCTTAGGATAACTTATATTGGCACTTATCCAATTTGGGTCTTTAGTTTGGTATCATCCAAACGTTATGCATGGCATACCCAAATTATTAGGAATGAGAAACCCTGTTTCTTTCCTGTTCATATCCTATATGATATCTGTCAAACAGATTTATATGGAACCTTATTCTAAATAAGTTTTGCACTGTTATACATATCCGTTGAAGGAAATGGTAGCTCAAAGCGACTCGTGATAAACCTTATCATGTCCAACAAAATTCGGTTTTTAGTTTGGACACACCCGTCTAACTGACGTGTCTCGGGAGGAGTCCTCATATGAAAGAATACCGTACTCTTTCATGTACATATGAAACTTACTGCTTAAGTATTTTCCATACGGTCTTACCGTGACGGCATAATACTATAGTCGATCTGTTTGTATCTACTTCGTGTCGAAACCCTAATAGTTTCCGATCTGTGTTCTTCAAAAGAAACACATAACCATAACGTGATGTTACATCCGTTAAGGTCACGAAATATTCATGTCCACATCTAGCCCAGCTAGATATGGGCCCACTAACTTCACCATGAATAGGGCTAACAGATCGGTGGCCCTTTTACTATTACCAAGTAAATAGTATTTTAGGTACTTTACCTAATAAACTAGATTCGCAGACCTTATTTGAATAGTCAAATCAGTCCTAGTACCCACTCTTCAAAAGTGTGGATATACGAGTCTCGTTTAATTGTGTCCTAGACAACAATGCCACAAATAAGTCTCTATTGATCAAATCAATTTGAGCTATTTATTTGTCATTTTTATATGTTTGAGATTTTATTATATTCAAAATAAAATTCTGTTATTCACATCTAATGTGTTTATCTCAGTATCATCTTTATATAATAAACACTTAGTGTTCTAGAATATAAAGGTTTATCCGCAACGGATTAAACACTGATATAGAGATAATGTCTCTAGTCAAACTAGTTACATTATAACAGTTCCTAATTTAAGTACATACCCAAGGGTAGTTCCTAAACTTAGGTATCTACGGTCGAAACAGCGACTTTCGTCCCGTTTCCGATTCGCAGAGAAATCTCGGCTTGAAGTCAGTATCCTGCTCAAAGCAGATTCTGAACATCAATACATATATTTTATGTACCACACTAAGTATTTAAAATCTAATTTCAATACTAGTAGTGAACATAACTTTGACAAACATTTTTAAAGTCAGAGCCTCGCCCTTTCTTTAATTCCTTCGTGTCTTCCATATCCAAATGGTAGTCACTTTGGGATATGTCAATTATCATTTCAATATTCACAAACCTTTGGCCAAGCCTTGGGTTTCGGAATATCGAAATGATGTGCACCTTGTGCAACTTGCCCAATTGCAAACTTTGACTTTCTCTCCACTAGAATAGTCAAATCAATTCTCTAAGAATTATTAATTGCAATTTAATCTTTTTAAATCTAAAGATAGATTTATGATAAGTATAATATTAAGCACTAAAGTCATCATCACATAAATCTTCCAAAGATTTTATGCTCTACTATTTGCTTAATTATGGGCTTAGTCATAATAAGTTATTTTATCAAATAAATTAACCTATTATTTATTCCCAATATGAAAATTAAATCATTTAAGCATTTAATCCAATGATTATATATTTTAAATATTCAACTTTTCAATTCTTTCTTGATTTCAATAGTCCAACTATTTAATCAATTTAATAAGGTACTATTTATTATAATGATTACAATAATCCAATTATTTAATCAACTATAATTTTAATATTGATTACTATAATCTAATTATAAAATCAACTATCATTTTAATTCAATTATATTGATTACTATAATCCAATTATAAAATCAACTATATATTGAATGAGTTTGTATATAGTCCAACTATATATATATTTAAAACAACATAAAATATTAGTCCAACTAATACTTTTGATTAATATGACGAGTAAAATATAGATGAGCGCGTTTAGCGAGTATTCGAACGAATGTTGCAAATTCAATACTTGCCTCCCACTATTTTTCGTCGAGCCTCTAACCCTCTGTCGAGTACTCGGGAAACCGTGTTTCCTAGTGGGCTAGGATCCCGTTAAATATCACACAATCTTGACTTTGGCCAACAAATTGTATGATAATTAACTAGGTAGATCTCGAAGATCAATTGGATCTCATCCAACTCCTAGATCCAGTAGGTGGACATCCAAGTCCCAAACATATATCTTATATATGCCTATACATCGAATGTATAACCCTACCTAACCTTTTTCCTCTGAATCAACTAGGCCTTGGCTTTGGCACAACAAACCTAGTGATCCCAGTCAAGCGCGGACCCATTGACATGGAAGCTTCGTAATCAATGTCAATGGACAAGAAGTGGTCTTGACTTTGGCCAACAAACCACAACTTGGACACGACACCGATATGGAACAAAGCCTCGTGATTAAAACACATCTTCGAAGGACAAGGGCTTGACTTTGGCCAACAACCCCTGCCAATCTCGGATCTTGAGTAAGAATCACTCAATGGAAGGAAAATAAACGCTTGATATTTAACGAGGGTTTTTTCGCGTGCAAATTGGCTACCAATTTAATTATCTTTGTTAAGGTCTCATCATCATACACCCTTAAACATGCATTCTAAATACATAATAAAGCGAGTATGAAAATAAATAATAATGATATGCGGATGGATACTTAACACATTGATCCTAGATCAAATCTCTCCCTTTCTCACTCAAGCTAGCACTAGTATTACTTCTACCCGTTACACTACACTTCTAAAGAAACCTCATATACATAGAGGGGAATAGGTGAGAAGAGAATACAAAGAGAATAGAGGTGATAAGGCTGGACACGCAGGTCCAATTTAATAAATCGAATTTATTACAACAATTTCTAAAATTGCCCCACCCGACTAATATCCATCCGATATACATTATTCATTCAACACAACCACGTATTCACACACATAAGCATGCTATCAATCAATCTAATCAAATTAATTAATCTGATAATTAAGTGATCATCCAATGTTCAAACAACGATTTGATTTTGTTCGAGTCAAACTCGTTTTTGCGAATAAGTACTTAAAGTACGAATTCATGAATTAAATTAAACTACATCATTAAATCTAATTTAACATGTATTTAATACTAATTCACTATTCAATTCCAAATTAAATATTACACTTTTATTTAATAAACCTTTTTCGATTTAAATTCCAAATTTAATCGTAACGCGTCTCAAAGACCGATTAACGTCCAACGTCAATTCAATTAAAGTCCAATGGGCTTTTATTGATTTCTTAAGGCGTGGACTTTTGGTCAACTCGGGTCAAACCGATAACCAAAGTCCAATCCGGGATTTACCCCATAAGCCCATAAATCAATCTTGGCCCATTAGGCCCAATTGAACTTTAAAGGTTCATTAAGTCGCATTTGGGCTTTATGGTCAAGGTTTTGGGCCCAATTGGATCCAATCCATTTGGCCTAAACCAAACTTGATAAATCAAGCCCAATAGGCCCAAATACAACATTAAAATCCAATTCCAAAATTAGGCCCAAATAATTAAATTCAAAAAATCCAATTTCCCCAATTTAATTACCAAAGTGTATTACATGATCAATCAACTAAATCAACATTTCTAAAACACACATATTAGTCCAATTAATCATGCTTGATTCATTATCATATGTCCAACACACAAATTGAAAAATCAAACCCATCTACATGCTTAAAGGTCTCGGCCAAGGAGTGATTTCATGTCCAATTCGGTTTCAATCCAATTAATCCGCAATCGACATTAAATACATATCCCGAATGATTTCATACATCCAATTAATCAAAATCAAAATTTACCAACATTAGGGCATTAGTCACATTCGGCCAACTCAAGATTTTGGGGTTTTTGTCCAATTCGAAATCCAATCCAATTCGATTCAAATTAACATCAACCTAATCGATTCTAACTCATCAAATGAATTAAAAATCAAAAAATCCAAGATCCCAAAATCACAAACCATTCGGCCAAGGACAAATATTTGGGGAAAATAATTCCAAATCATTTTTCATCAAATTAGTCCAACCAAAATGAAATTAAACATGTTATAAACATACTCAAACAAACAATTTATTCAAATCATGCTCAAATCACATTTACCCAAATTTTAAATCCCTAAAATTTCATGCTTGCAACATTAGCTCTTGATGCCATTGTTGAATTTTTCTAAGGTCCCATGATCAAACAAGACATGAAATAATGCGTGAATACACCAACGAAGATAGCGGAATACTTACATTGGTTGGTAGAGTCGATTTGGAGACGAATCGAAGCCAAAAACGCACTGCCTTTGTACGCCCACTGCAGCAGCCCATGCTCACTGTCTTGGCAGTTTCGGGTCTCAAAACGAAGCTCCAAACTCCGTCGGATGAGTCCCGTCCTCCGCCTCATGGTGAACCTCCCTAACACCTTCGCAAGACTTGTAAGTGTGCTAGCACTTGAATTTTCACCATGAAAATCCACTCTTGGCTTCCCTATTGCTCACGTTTTCTGGTTCAAAACCAGTGAAGCATTTCATCTTTTTGGCGTGAGGAGAGGAGAGAATTTTGAGAGAGATGATCTTTGTTTTTTGTTAAATTATTACAAAAATCAATTTATATTTATGCCATAATATTTATTAAATTAATAATAAACTTATGACACAAACCATGCAATGGCTTAGAGTGTCAAACACTCATTTCCATGCAAAACCATTGAGTGCATTGTACACTATCTCCATGCAATGCATTAGAATTAAATAATGCATAATATGACATGTGTCATGTGGGCCCCACACGTTTCCAAATGAAAGTGGGCCCACGTGCACTCACGCGTTCGGGTTCGATATTTCCGAAATACCGAACTTACGTCGCGACGTTAATTAAATCGAATTTAAATAATAATTGCGCCTAGCGAAATTATTATTTACGTCGCTAACGAATTAATTCTAAATTAACTCGTTTGCCCGAATTAAAATCTAATTTTAATTCCGCGTCGAAATCTAATTTCGTTTAATATATCGAATATATTAATTTACCGATTAATTCCAAATTAATCGTTATCTCTCTCTAGACGATATTTTATCCTAGATAAAATATCTCCGTAATTAATCCTAGATTAATTTTCTCTCTCATCTATATAATCCCAGATTATTCAAGAGTGCAAGTTGTGCGTCATCGGTGGATTATCGGGAAGCGACCCATGAGATCCCCGGATAAGTTGGCAGTAAATACGGTCGTCGGAGTATCCGAATCACGTACGTACCAAGTACTACGTTCTACCGATTTACGAGACAAGGTCAACTCCTAGCAAAGCACCAAGTCATCCCAATTCTCCGGACATATCCTTTAAAGAATATTTAAGATCTATATCAAGCGTAGTATACTAATGTATTGTGCATATCGGCCCAGTATCGGATAGTCACGTGCTAGGGCTGGGGCTGGATAAGTGTCTGCCCCGTCCGAAACACATATCGGATGTCTGGTAACTAGTCTCTATAATCGGATATTCATGACCTGGTCATAATATCACGATTGGATGCGCATCTCTTAAGAGCACTAATACCGTATCCTGCGTGACATCATCTCCACTATGACTGGAGTGATACTTCCGTCTTGACATCACATCCAATACACTACGATTCTCAATATACCCGGCATTGGCGTACACAGAACCGGTTAGAGTCCTAGACGACCTCAACTAAAGTATATCGATTGTCGTAAGCATTAGCGATGTAAGTCTCAGGTTAAGACTATACACACCTACCTTGATTTCGGCCTCCCATAGACACATATTCATATACCAATGGGATTCCGAGGGGTCTATCCAGAGCGAAGCTGTTTCCCGTACCATCGGTGAAACACGACCTCCTATCGCACTTGCATAAGCATCCAATACTTATCTATATGAGAACTATGCCGTTGTGCCCTCACAACGCACACAAGTGCAATACTAGCCTATTCCGCATTATCGATGTCCAGTCTCGATAATACTCCGGCTAGGGATATTTAATGATTAATCCTTCGGGGACTGATACTGTCTCATATCATTCTCAGTCCAGGAACTAATCATAGGGACCTCTCTTCATTTATATATCTAAGATGATCTAATCACAAATGATGAGAGTGCAATTTCCTTGTCAATAGTTAATTTGCTACAACAACACAATGATCTGTGCAAATAGTGACGCTATGGGTCATTTTGTCCAACATAATATCTCAAATACATATATTGTATATAGATGTCAAATACCTTTATTGACTATTTATTAATGTGTATTAATAATATCATATATAGTAAATACAATCCACATTATTAGGAAATGACGGTTCGGCCCATTCCGCATGTATTTTTCGTTTACCGATAACGATTTATAAATAATCATCTTATTTATAAATGTTGCTCTAGTGCTCTACGAGTATGTTTCATTATTGAGACTCTCTAGATTCAGGTATATCCGTCACGAAATCCAATTTCATGTGCATAATCTATCCACCCTAGATTATGACGATCACGGATAAACTAGCTGAATCATACAGGTCGAGGTCATTGCAATACGTATAATCCCTCCATCACAGGTATCCAGATAATCCAAGAGATATAGATGTAAACGTCAAATCTCTATAGGTATTATCTTGTCGACGTATCTTAGAAATCTTTAAATAACACTCGGAACTTACTTCCGAAGTATACTGTGGCCACAGATTTAACAGACTGCTAATTATATATGGACTACCTATGCTCTGTACACAGAACTGACGGATCCTATCTTGATACACACAGGATATCTTGAGGATCGGTCCACACCCAACAAACAGACGGAGGTCTGATCTAAATAGATCGGTGACGTGACTGCCATCTAAGTGTGGAGGATGTCTCATACATCCACAGTGGTATCTCAAGTCGAAGGACCACTATGTTACTCAACCCGAGAAGATTCTTATTGACGTTGGTGTACCATCCATTAAGAATCTTCGGTGAGCCGTTCAGTGTTTATACACTATAAACACCTACACGTCTATACGAGTCTCTCCAGACTCATGGTTCATTGGGATAAACCATCGGACCAAGTCTCGATATACGACATGTACTGGTCTCAACGGATTTGACTAACCGACCCGTGTTAGCAAATCTGACCAGGAACTATGTTTGATAATATATATATAACAATGACCACTTCCCAATGTCAATTACAAACTCCCTTTGTAACTGTGTACTGTATTATATATTATCGGGCCTTTGTCTAATATATACATATTACTAAACCACATTTAGTTTCAATCTAATAGTAATTAGATCGAATACATATATAAGAACAAGAGGTGCAATCATAAATAAGTAATATTTTGGAATAAGGGGATGTTTGTATTCATGAATCAGACATAAATACGGTCCGGATTGGCGCTTTGAGCACCAACCCCAACAATAACAACTGAGTAAAAATAAGTATAAAATAAAAATGTTAACTAACAAATAATATCGAAAAGTTACAAGTATCGAAGAGAATAACTGGTTGATTTTCGTCTCCCACGGTATCTTTCTCCAAGAAACGTAATTTTGGGGAGCTTCATATCGAGCTACAGCTCCTATGGCTGTATTAAACGATGAATTATGTTGCCCGACTTGACTATGTCCATCATCTGATATCTTAATCCGAATACGGCCGTGAGTCTTAACGTACTTAGACAACCCAGGCCACGGGTGCGTCCTCGACCCTTCGATGTACTGGACTCACCTGTGCTAGCAGAGACTCCACCAGGGCCAGTTGTCCTTGCTGATGTAGATGGAGTCGCATTAGCCCGTCTACGATTGCCCGGTGCCATCTGCAAAAACACAAAAAGGTTCATGTATTTTGAATGTAATAAAACCAAACCAAACAAATGCATTTTATAGTATATGTATGAACATTATATTACAAAACCAAACCAAACTAAACTTAACCAAACCAAACACATTCCAAAATTTAATGTTAATCAGAATTTTCTCGGCCTTGGCCTTCCCTCTCTCGCTCACCTAAATCTCCTCACATACAAGAATCACAAACACGTTCTTCTAGTCCAAACCATGCAATTCCAAACCCTTAAGCTCTTCTAGTCCCTCACGGCACTCACACGCTCTCTCCTTTTGATTACAATCATTCGACAACAAACAAATAAACTCGTTATTGTATCACAATACTCAGCAGCCTCCACTCTCATTCGAGACACAAAAACAAAAACCGTAAGACTGCTCTCTCCTCTCACACTCTCACCTTTCATTTTCATTTGGCTCTCTCTCACTCAACAAACAATCAACAGTCCTTCCAACCGACCAATTCAAACACACAGACCACACAACAGCAATTTGCCAGAAGAACATCAGCAATTTGCTACTGTTCTGGGCAGAACAACAGTAAATTTGATGCTCATCTGGGCAGAACAGCAGCAATTTGCTGCTGTTCTGGGGGCAACACCAACCAAAAAACCCTAAAGACCCCTTCTTCTTCTTTGACCAAACCAAAACAACACACAAAAAACCACCAAATAACTGAAACAAACAAACCAAAACAACCACCAAACAACCAGCAAAAATAGTGCGAAAACAACCACCAAACAACCGAAATAACCAAACCAAAACAACACACAAACGAACCACCAAACAATCGAAACAAACAAACCAAAACAACCACCAAACACCTAAAAAATCAACCAAAAATTGTCTTCCTCAACCACGAAAATCAGCATCACCAACCAAGCCACTAGCAGCCCTAAAATTAAACCACGAAACCGAGAAAGAATAAGAATTTGAGACTTAAATGTAAAGTCTATGAATTTGCTGAAGAAGAGTGGTTGGAGCCGAGAAATAAGAAGAATTTGAAGAGATATCTGCTTTTGGACGTCTGAGCGAGAGAAGAAGAAGAAGACACTGGTTTTAGGGATTTAATGGACATTTAGCGTCGAAATGATTCGACGCCAAAAGTGAATAATTTCGACGCTAAAAAGTTGGCGCCTTATTAAAAATTTAGGGTTATTTTTCCGGGAAATTTAATTTTTTATTTAGCGTCGACTATTATATTTCGACGCTAAATGTTAGACATTTAGCGACGATAAGACTTTTCGACGCTAAATGTATAACATTTAGCGTCGAAATATAATAGTCGACGCTAAATGTCTGTCATAGCGTCGACTATTATATCGACATTATATGTCTAACATTTAGCGTCGAAAAGTCTTATCGACGCTAAATGTCTACCATTAAAAATAATAATAATAATTATATGATAATTATAGTATTAATAATTACGACAATCTTTCAACCATATTTAAATAACAATTAAAAACAACAACCATACATTATAATTCAGAAAATTATTCATCAATCACAAAATACACTAACTTCATTAATCACTATTATCTTCGGTATTTGAGGATTCGTGACTGGAATCGAAGTCATCTTCAGTGTCAAATTCTTCTTCACTTGCTACTTCAACGCTAACTTCGGAGGAGGAGTAATATCTCAACGTCTGTGCTATCTCGTGTTAATGTGATATTTTCAGGAACGGTGACAGTTGGTCCATAAAATATCTGTTCAGGAACTTCGAAGTTGCCGGAGACTTCTTGTGTTTCATCTGATATATCAACTCTATCTTTCTCCTACGTGTCCCAAATGCCCCTATGTTGTAACTTTCTACCACCATCCATCCAGTTCCTAATTTTGGATCAGATATATATATCACTGAACGTGCTTGGGTACAAAAAATGTATGGATCATTCTTGTACCAAAAACGTTGAACATTAATTGACGTTAAATGATTACTAACTTGAATTCTCCTCTTTCTGGCATTTGTGTCAAACCACTTACAGTCGAATAACACAATATGTCGTCTAGGTCGGTATATCAACTCAATGACCGATTACAACACTCCGTATAAGTCAATAAGATCTGAGCCGTGTTCTCCTTGGACTAAAATTCTGAGTCACATGAGTAACATCTCGCTGTTCGGTATGAAATCTAACTCTGTTGACAATGCATCCACTGTATTCATAAGCCAGCTTTTGAGGCCCATAAGCCAAAGAAACCAACGAGGATGACGAGTCCAATTGACCATTTTGCACTTGGTTCTTAATCTAACAATGATAGAAATAGATGTGTTAATATAACAAACTGAAATATTTAATATTAGGATAAAAATAAATATAAAATGTTAGGCCTTACAGTTGTCTCAAACCATTAGGAAATTCTTTTTTGTGTGTTTCATCAACGTTATGGTCACCACCACATTGTAGCATTGTTAGATGTTGCCTACAAAAAATGAGTTAGGTTAATGTATGGCAAAAATACTATGGTTATGCACCAGAAAAACTTACGTTAAATACGGTTGCACTTCATCACAATACTCAATATAAACTAATGCGCACGTTGAACTTCCTGAAGGGTTAGTAATTTGACACCTACTGCTCCAAATGGTCTGCAATTTTGACGGAACACTGTGATATCTTGCGAATTACTTGCATCTCCATCATAGTTTCGTGGCCGACGATTAAAATGAGTTTTAATATTCTCCATGTACATCGAACCAAATGTTATTGCTTCACTTATTACAGCAGCTTCAGCTATTGACCCTTCAGGGCACGCCTTTTTTTTCACATATTTTTGTAATCTCCCAAAGCCCTGCAGATATGACAACAAGTTTGCATTAAAACTAAATTCAATGCACAGTAAAAATTTCAGAATGTAATATTTAAAAATGTGTATATATAGTACCTCTCAATGGGATACATCCATCTGTAATGGACAGGACCTCCCTTTCTAGCTTCAGCCGGTAAATGCACGGCCAGATGTACCATCACATCAAAAAAAACGGGTGGCAAAATTCGCTCCAACTTGCATAGGATTATCACGATTCCTCGCTCAAGTTCGTCAATAACAGTTGTGGTTAATGTCCTCTGACATAATTGTTTAAAGAAGCCACATAGATCAAGTACGACGTCGCATACATTCGGGGGGAGATAAGGTCGAATGCCAACAAGAAGGAGAATCTCGAGAAGCACATGACAATCGTGACTCTTTAATCCCGTTATTGTATCATCTCTGACCCAACACCCAATATTCGATGCATAATCATCAGGGAATTTAACCATTTTCAGCCAATCACAAAATGATTTTATCTCTGATTGAGTGAGCACATAACTAGCAGGTGGCTTAATAAGACCTCGAGAAGTGACTTATAAATGCAATTCACTACGAATTCTAAGATCTTGTAGGTCCAATCTAGCATTTACAGTGTCTTTTGTATTACCCGAAATATTGAATAGTGTGCCCACTAAACTCTCACAAATGTTTTTTTCTATATGCATTACATCCAAATTATGTCGTAAACTCAGAGTCCCCCAATATTCTAACTCAAAGAAAATACTCTTTCCTGTCCAATTCAAGTCTTCAGGTAAGCGTTTTCGATTTTTATCTCTATTATTATGATGTTTACCTGGTGTGCTGTCTCTGAGATGTTGATGTTGGCAAAGTATGTCGAATCCATACAATGGACTGGGCATACTCTGAGGTTCATGTTGACCGTTAAATAATTTACTCATCCGCCAAGGATGACTCAACTCAAGAAATCTCATGTGCCCTGTGTATCCTATTTTATTCCATAATCTTTGCGAAGGTGTTTGACCCGCACAAACTGAACATGCCATGTATCCCTTAGTGCTCCATCCAGATAATGAACCATAAGCTGGAAAATCATTAATGGTCCATAAAAATGCGGCATGTATCTGAAAATACTGCTCGGAAGCTGCATCTTAGGTATACACACACACATTCCATAATGTTTGTAACTCCTCGATCAATGGTCTCAAGTAAATATTCATATCTTTACTAGGGGAACGTGGACTAGGGATAAGCAATGACATAAACATGAACGGATCCTTCATACATTTCCATGGAGGTAAGTTATATGGAAAAACAATAACGGGCCACATGCTATAAGAGTTTTACATATTCCCAAATGGGTTAAAACCATCAGAGGCAAGACCTAACCTGACATTACGAGGGTCCTCAGCGAAATGGGGGTACATGTCATCAAATTCCTTCCACTCGGTTCCATCAGCAGGATGTCTAAGTATGCCCTCTGCACCAATCCTCTTTTCATGATGCCACATCATGTCAGTCGCTGTGTGTCGTGACATGAACAATCTCTGCAGCCTAGGCGTTAAAGGGAAATATCGCAATATCTTTTGAGGCATTTTCTTCCCCGTACCACGGACTTTGTCCCGACTTTCACCACATATCGGACAATATTCAAGTGATTCATACTCGGCACGAAATAATACACAATCATACTTACAAGCATGAATGGATTCATACCCCATTCCCAGATCACGCAACATTTTCTTTGCCTCGTAGTACGACTTAGGCAATTCGCTTCCAACCGGTAACATTTGGCCTAGTAACTCTAGCATCATATCAATACTTTTGTTGGTCATTCTGTTGATCACTTTAATGTGTAATAATTTCACAACGAAGTTCAAGATCGACATTCCAGCACACTTCAAATGGAATTTTTTTTGCCTCATCAAGTAGTTCACTAAATAAATTTTGATCATTTCCACTTAACACTAGCATGTCACCACTGACACTGTGACGAAGTTGTGGACCTTGTAAGTCATGCAAAGCATCGGTTATCTCATGGTTTACAGGTTGATTGTAACTACTGCTCCCTTCACCGGAATCAATAAACCGTGACTGAGAATGATACTGCTCACCGTGATAAATCCATATACGGTAAGTTGGTGATATTCCTGGCATGTATAAATGATTATGAACTTCATCTAACCGTTTCATTTTCCTATTCAAACAATTTGCACATGGACACCGAACACGACCTTCTGCATCAATGTGTTGCTTTGCGACTTCCATAAACTCATACACTCCATTACGATATTCAACACTCAATCTATCCAGCGAGCTCATCCAATTTCTATCCATTTAAGCGAAATACCTAAATATAATAATATAATTATTAATAAATCATATTACACTCATCAACATTACTAATTCATTAATTATTTATTTAAGCATATACATATATATTTAGTTGATAAAGTAAATAGTTTACAGAAAAATTCTATTTAGTTAATTAATTAACTTAATCTACATATATAAACATAAGCCACTAACAAAAAGTATATAATAAACATAATCATAAAAATTGAAAAATAATAAAGAAATATAAAAGAAGACTTACCTTATGGAAAATTGATTACAATTTTATTGAAAATTTGTAGGAGAGTTGTGAGGTTGCAGAGGAACGATTCTGAGATTTTAGAGGATGAAAATGAAGAGAATGGGAGAAAAAACAGAGGGGGAGAAGGGTTGGTGGCATTCTGCATTTTAATCTATATTTAGCGTCGAATTTATTATTTCGACGCTAATTGTTGTAATTTTTAGAGTCGAAATAGTTTATTCAACGCTAAATGTCCGATTTTTAGCGTCGACTTAAATTTAGACTCTAAAGATTAAAGGATTGTCGGTGGAATCTTCATAAACCTTTAGCGACGCCACATAGTCGACGCTAAATGTCTTGTTTTTGGCGTCGACTAGTAGTTTTGACGCTAAAAGTATAACATTTAGCGCCAAAAATTATTGGAATAGTAAAATAATTTAGCGTCGAATATTTTTCGACGCTATAACTGTACTTTTAGCGTCGATAAAGTTTTCGACGACAAAAGTTGAATATTTGGCGTCGAAAATTATTTTCATCGCTAGAAGCCTAAATATTTGGACGCTAAAAGCCATAATTCTTGTACTGTGTAATATGATTCCTTTTGTAGGATGAATAGATATTAATCCTTTAGAAAAATTATAGTAGCTATCAGTGCACAATGAATCTTTAGTTTAGTAAGTCTTAACTTCAGTAGATGAATTCAGTTTAGCTTCTCGATCATGCAATAGGTTCTCATTATCATTAGTAGATAGATATTCCAATAGCTATGTTTTCATTCATGCTCGCATGACCATTTTTACAAGGGTCTATGACCATTAGTGCAAGGTAGCTCATTGAAACATTAGTAATCATGATATGCGCCTACCCTACTCTTTAGAGGTATTGGTTAAGAAATTTCATCCTGATGGAATTCGTTCCATACTTATTCTAAAATAGTTAATGGATTACGTTAGAGCAATAACTGTAGGTAAACCAGTACCATCACATGAACCTATCTTAGCTCCCATAATTCTCTCCTCTTAGATAATGACATAATAATATTGCCATTAGGAGATAAGAATTACAGTATTACGCCTCGGTTTGAAACCCACGATTCCTAGATAATGTAGGTCGTTAGGGCAATACCTACCATCTATTCTGTTTTGGACCAGCTGAACAACAAAAATCAAGATAGAGAGCTACATACCACATGTAACCTATGTAGTATTACCCGGAATGTGTAGCACATGTGGTAACTTATGGATTAGATAAACGAAGTTGCTTACCCACCACCACCAGCAGCAGTATGTGCATTACCCTTAGTGATGACCAAACCCCAGTGGCCCAACACCCACCTTCCAATAGTTATTGATTACCCAACCAAGCCCCATGTGAACTCAGATAATTAGTGACCTTTATGACCTAGTTTTTGGCAAACACTCTTCCATTCAATTTAAAAACCATTGTATTGATCAAAACTCCAGAAATCAATCAGTGAACCAAGTATGGCACGTGATGAGGACGACCTCATCCTGGACATGTAGTTCATGCAGAAATTCAAGTATAGGTTTATGGAATGCATTACCCATCAACGTCAGCAGTAGCCTAATAACAACCTAGGACAGCCACCCTCCCATGTTTCATTAATTTTTCCTTCCATCACCACTTAATCATTCTAACAGACTTACCTGAAGCCTAACAGAAAATAAACGTAAATTATGACGACCACGGATAATCTCGCTAAACTATGCAAATCGAGGTCATTGCATATGTATAATCCCTCCGTCACAGGCTATCAATATTATACCGGGGATATAGTAAGCAATGTCAAATCCCTAAGGTATAATATAGTCAACTTTCAAATTTACGATCTCTAAATAACACTCGGAACTCGCTTCTGAAGTATACCACAACCATGGATTTACTATATCTCAAATACGTACATGATACCTATGTCATGTACACAGGACTGACGGATTCTATTTGATACTCACAGGATATCATGAACATGGGTCCACACCCAACGAAAGGACGGAGGTCTTATCTAAATAGATCGGTGACGTGACTACCATCTAAGTATAGAGGATGTCTCATATATCCATAGTGGTATCGCAAGTCGAAATATCACTTTGCTATTCGACTCAAGAAGATTCCTATTGACGTAGGTGTACCATTTAGTGTTTATCAAATAAACATCTGCATATCTATACGAGTCTCCTGAGGCTCATGGTTCATTGGGATAAACCATTGGACCAAGTTCCGCTATACGACATGTACTAGTCTCAGTGTATTTTACTAACAATTCTTTTTAGTAAATCTTGACCAAAAACTTTATTTGAGAATATACAACTTATAGTGACACTTCTCAATGTCAATTACAAACTACGTTGTAACTGCGCACTATGTTGTAAATCCTGGGTCTTTGTCTAATATATACATATCACTAAATCAGATTTAGTTTTAATCTAATGGTAATTAGATTGAATACATATATAAAAATAAAAGGTGTAACCATTAATACATAATGTTATGGAAAAATAGATTGTTCGTATTCATGAGTTGGACATAAATACGATCCGGATTGGCGCTCCGAGCACCAATCCTAACACCGTCCCATGCAGTAATCGAGTCTTAGACCTTGTCTGCTTATAAAGCTTTATTCAGATCTAAGGAAGCACATTAGTGTTTTATTCCTGGAAGGTTAAAGTCTTCATGGGAACACAAATGAAGATATCCGTAAGACAAATTAGAGTAAGTAAGGATGAAATCGCACTATTACGCTTATTCATGCACCTAGTTTGCATGTCAAGCCGAGTCAAGATGATCTAAGAACAGTTCATAGCAGACTCAATACCTACGCATACCACAAGAGTGGCACCCACAGTTTCCGACATAGATAGGCATCTTAGGATCACGATTGTCGTTCTTGTTTTAATTCACAATTCCAGAATGAAAAATCATGTTATGATTATGTCTCTAGCTCATGCCTCAGTTCTCAAGTCATATATTCAACTCATGTTTAATGAACCCAGGAAGATCCACAGCTTACATCCAAGTCACGTTAGACATGCACCAACAGGTGAATCTTACTCATAAGTAGTTTGCGAAAATATAGTCAGTTGGTAGTATTACATGGATAGAAAGTAGTATGTAGATCCAAGTAACATTTGGTAAGCTACTCAGCTCCATAATATTTCAATACAATGCGGATTTGGGAACTTGACCCTAACGGGATTCAAAGACGAATCCTATTTAGGAGGAGACTGTAACACCCCGGTCGTCCCGGAAAAAATTTGATGATCATTTTCTTCATATGTGACGTAATATGTGGCTTAGAAATCATGCATGAGTGCGATTTTACTCGTGAAATCATTTTTTCAAAAACCCAGAGAATCATTTGCAGTTCTGGTACGCAATTGTCTTTTTGTCGTGTTCCTAATAGCCTTTTGAATTTTGTCCATAACATGGGCTACCAAAGTCCGTTTTCAGTGATCTTTATACCGTCGGAAAGATTAGACAAAGCTCTACAACTTTCATGGTGAATAAGTTTCCAAATTCAAAACAAAAGCAAGTCAAAAATACGTATTTTCCTAGATATACTGTTAAATTTCTGGAAAGTTTACCCAATTCACTACAACAAAAATGACTTTTAGTGACAAAAAATTTCGCCATTAAAGGTCATTATTTCGCCACTAAAACTATTAGTGGCGAAATCATATTTCGCCACTGATTCGCCACTAAAAGTGCGACACAAAAGGTATTAGTGGCAAAAATTCATTTCGCCACTAAAAGTAATTATTTTTAGTAACGAAATTAGGTAAATACTAAAAGCGTACCTTGAGTAATTTTTTTTTAAATCTGTTTACAACATACGATATTTTTTATTGTAAAATAATACAAAACATATATTTTAATACATTAGTATAAGTAAATAGAATATTTGTATTTACTAGCAAAAAAAATTAAAAAATTATGTTCAAACATTAAAATAGACAAATGACCAACTAGTTATAATTTAAAAATCAAAAGTTATTGGTTTCGTCTCACAACTAAATTTACATTCTATATTCAAACTATAAAAAAGACTTTGAACATATGTTGAAATGAAACCATTCATCGAATGAACTAGCTTCTCACTTGTCCACTACTTTTTCAACCAACAAAATAGTTACCTGCATTTGTATGAAAATAATTATATCAGCATATATTAATCTCATATCAATAGATAAACAAAATCTAATTATATTTAAAAAATATATATATATATTAAAACTGAAGAATTGAGAAATATTCAAGAAATAAAATTAAAATCAACTTGAGTTGATATTTTGAAACAGTGCCCAAGAACAATTGTGAAAGCCTCTCGGGTTGTAAGTGTGTCAACTTCATTGCATTGCAATTGTGTTTCATGCAATTCCCACAACTTTTGATAAGCTTCTTCAGCCTCTTTTATCCACCCAACTGTCATCCTTTTTCTTTCTTTCTTTGGTAAAAAAGTCTAAAATATTCTGTTGGTTCTGTAGTGTTTTCTAGGGTACTCGTCGTGCAGCCATCATGTGGTTATGGCCTTCAAACTGCAATTGCTTCCAAACCCCCAGCTACACCAAGGCAGTGCGCTATCATAAACTGAAATATAATGAAAACAAGTTAAATGAAATAGGAGCAAGCAAGTGGCAAATGAAAATTAACTGTTGATGGTTTCATCAATGTGAAATTTTTTTACAACAATGAAGACTACTGCTGGTTTCCTAAACGCACTAGTTCTGGCGTGCATCGACAGACGTGTGCTGGCAACGCTCTCTGTAGGACACGCGCAAGCTTAGGCGAAGTCTTAGGGTTGAGTTATAAGTTGAAAATAGGGGGAGGGGGGAGTTGAACTGATTTGCAAAAAAAAAAAAAAAAAAACGGAGTGGAATAGAGCGAGGGTTTTGATGAAGAAAAAAATGGAGGAAGAGGCATGTTTTGGGTCTTTAGATATATTTATATATATATAGGTACCTGTAGAGGCGGTGAAAATAGGGTGGGGCGCCAAATTTTTTTATTATTTAGTGGCGAAATTATTTTACGCCATTAAATGTAATTTTTTAGTAGCGAAATTATTTTTCGCTACTAACACTACAAGAATTATGGCTTTTAGCGTCCAAATATTTAGCTTCGAATAATGTTTCGACGCTAAAAGTGAGTTTTAGCGTCGAAAATGATTTTGGACGCTATATGTCATATATTTAGCGACGGAATAAAATTTCGACGCAGAATATTAATGTTTTAGCGTCGAAAATATTTTTCGACGCTAAAAATAGAACTTTAGCGTCGAATACGATTCGACGCTGAATAATTAAATTATTGCAATAATTTTTGGCGCAAAATATTACACTTTTAGCGTCGAAAAAAGGTGTCGACGCCAAAAATATACTTTTCGCGTCGAATATATATCGTCACTAAAGGTTTATAAAATTTCCACCGACAAATCCCTGACTCTTTCGCGTCTAAATTAAATTCGACGCTAACTTTTTCATTTTTAGCGTCGCAAAAACGGTTGCGACGCTAATAACGACACAATGAGCGTCGAATTTGAATATTCGACGCCAACAATAATACTTTTAGCGTCGAAAATATGTTCGACGCTAAAGAGTTATGAAGCTTCCACCGACAGATCCTTGATTCTTTCGCGTCTAAATTAAATTCGACGCTAATTGTTAATATTTAGCGTCGAAAAAAACGGTTTCGACGCTAAAAAACACCAACAATTAGCGTCGAATTGGTTTATTCGACGCTAAAAATAGATTAAAATACAGATGGTCACCAACCCTTCTCCCCCTCTGTTTTTTCTCTCATTCTCTTCATTTTCATCCTCTGAAATCTGAGAATTTCTCCTTTACAGCCTCACATCTCTCCTAAAAATTTTCAATAAAATTGTAATAAATTTCCGATAAGGTAATTATTCTTTCATATTTCTTTATTATTTTCAATTTTTATGATTATATGTGTTGTTTATATGTTGTTTGTTAGTGATTTATGATTCATATATGTAGAGTAAGTATATTAATTAATAAAATATAATTTTTTTGTAAACTATTTAATTTATCAACCAAATATATATATATATATGCTTAAATTAAGTATTACTGAATTAGTAATGTTGATTACTGTAAAATGATATCTAATAATTATATTATTATATTTAGGTATTCTGCTGAAATGGATAGAAATTGGATGAGCGCTCTGGATAGATTGAGTGTTGAATATCGTAATGGAGTGTCTGAGTTTATGGAAGTCGCAAAGCAACACATTGATGCAGAAGGTCGTGTTCGTTGTCCATGTGCAAATTGTTTGAATAGGAAAAGGAAGCGGTTAGATGAAGTTCATAATCATTTATACATGCCAGGAATATCACCAACTTACCGTACGTGGATTTATCACGGTGAGCAGTATCATTCTCAGTCACGGTTTTATGATGTCGGCGAAGGGAGCAGTAGTTACAATCAACCTGCAAACGATGAGATCGCCGATATTTTGCATGACTTACAAGGTCCATAACTTGGTCATAGTGTTAGTGGCGACATGCCAGTGTTAAGTGGAAATGATCAAAATTTATTTAGTGAACTACTTGATGAGGCAAAAAAAATTCCATTCGAAGGTGCTGGAATGTCGATCTTAATTTCGTTGTGAAATTATTACACATTAAAGTGATCAACAGAATGACCAACAAAAGTATCGATATGATGTTAGAGTTACTGGCCCAAATGTTACCGGTTGGAAGCGAATTGCCTAAGTCGTACTACGAGGCAAAGAAAATATTGCGTGATCTGGGAATGGGGTATGAATCCATTCATGCTTGTAAGTTTGATTGTGTATTATTTCGTGCCGAGTATGAATCACTTGAACATTGTCCGATATGTGGTGAAAGTCGGTACAAAGTCCGTGGTATGGGGAAGAAAGTGCCTCAAAAGATATTGCGATATTTCCCTTTAACGCCCAGGCTGCAGAGATTGTTCATGTCACGACACACAGCGACTGATATGATGTGGCATCATGAAAAGAGGATCGGTGCGGAGGGCATACTTAGACATCCTGTGGACGGAACCGAATGGAAGGAATTTGATGACATGTACCCCCGTTTCGCTGAAGACCCCCGTAATGTCAGGTTAGGTATTTCCTCTGATGGTTTTAACCCATTTGGGAATATGTACAACTCTTATAGCATCTGGCCCGTTATTGTCATTCGATATAACTTACCTCCATGGAAATGTATGAAGGATCCGTTCATATTTATGTCATTGCTTATCCCTGGTCCACGTTCACCTAGTAAAGATATAAATATTTACTTGAGACCATTGATCGAGGAGTTACAAACATTATGGAATGTGGGTGTGCATACCTATGATGCAGCTTCAGAGCAGTATTTTCAGATGCATGCCGCATTATTATGGACCATTAATGATTTTCCAGCCTATGGTTCATTATCTGGATGGAGCACTAAGGGATACATGGCATGTCCAGTTTGTGCGGATCATACACCTTCGCAACGATTACGGAATAAAATCGGATACACGGGGCACAGGAGATTTCTTGAGTCGAGTCATCCTTGGCGGAGGAGTAAATTATTTAACGGGCAACATGAACCTCAGAGTAAGCCCAATCGATTGTCTGCATTTGACATACTTTGCCAACATCAACATCTCAAAGACAGCACACCAGGTAAACATCCTAATAATAGAGATAAAAATCGAAAACGGTTACCTGAAGAGTTGAATTGGACAGGAAAAAGTATTTTCTTTGAGTTAGAATATTGGGGGACTCTGAGTTTGCGACATAATTTGGATGTAATGCATATAGAGAAAAATATTTGTGAGAGTTTAGTGGGTACACTATTCAATATTCCGGGTAAGACAAAAGACACTGTAAATGCTAGATTGGACCTACAAGATCTTAGAATTCGCAGTGAATTGCATTTACAAGACTCCTCTCGAGGTTTTATTAAGCCTCCTGCTAGTTATGTGCTCAATCAATCGGAGAGAAAATCATTTTGTGATTGGCTGAAAATGGTTAATTCCCTGATAATTATGCATCCAATATTGGGCGTTGGGTCAGAGATGATACAATAACGGGATTAAAGAGTCACGATTGTCATGTGCTGCTCGAGATTCTCCTTCCTGTTGGCATTCGACCTTATCTCCCCCCGAATGTATGCGACGCCGTACTTGATCTATGTGGCTTCTTTAAACAATTGTGTTAGAGGACATTAAGCACATCTGTTATTGACGACCTTGAGCGAGGAATCGTGATAATCCTATGCAAGCTGGAGCGAATTTTGCCACCCGCTTTCTTTGATGTCATGGTACATCTGGCTGTGCATTTACCGGATGAAGCTAGAAAGGGAGGTCCTGTCCATTACAGATGGATGTATCACATTGAGAGGTACTATATATATATATATATATATATATATATATATATATACAGTTTTATATAAGAAAATTGTAACCGTTTTTTTGTGCATAGAATTTAGTGTTAATGCAAACTTGTTGTCATATCTGCAGAGCTTTGGGAGATTACAAACAATATGTCAAAAACAAGGCACGACCTGAAGGTTCAATAGCTGAAGCTGTTATAATAAATGAAGCAATAACATTTTGTTCGATGTACATGCAGAATATTGAAACTCATTTCAATCGTCGGCCACGAAACTACGATGGAGATGCAAGTAATAGCCAAGAGATCACAGTGTTCCGTCAAAATTACAGACCATTTGGGGCAGTAGGTGTCAAATTACTAACCCGTCAGGAAGTTCAACGTGCGCATTGGTTTATATTGAGTAATTGTGATGAAGTGCAACCGTATTTAATGTAAGTTTTTCTGGTGCATCATTACTGAATTTTTTCCATACATTAACCGTGATAATTTATTGTAGGCAACATCTGACAATGCTACAAATTGCTGGTGACCATAATGTTGATGAAACCCACAAAAAAGAATTTCCTAAATGGTTTGAGACAACTGTAAGTTATAATATTTTATATTTATTTTGATCCTAACATTAGACATTTCAGTTTGTTATATTAACACATATATTTCATTGTCAGATTATTAATCAAGTGGAAAATGGTCAATTGGACTCGCAATCCTCGTTGGTTTCTTTGGCTTATGGGCCTCAAATGCAGGCGTATGAGTACAGTGGATGTATTGTCAACGGAGTTAGATTTCATACCGAACAGCGAGATGTTAATCATGTGACTCAAAATTCTGGAATTGTAGTCCAAGGAGAACACGGCTCAAATGTAATTGACTTCTACGGCGTATTGCAATCGGTCATTGAGTTCATATATCGACCCATACGACATACTGTGCTATTCCAATGTAAGTGGTTTGACACTAATGCCAGAAAGAGGAGAATTCAAGTTAGTAATCATCTCACGTCAATTAATGTTCAACGTTGTTTGTACAAGAATGATCCATACATTTTTTGTACGTAAGCACGTTCAGTGATATATATACCTGATCCTAAGTTAGGAACTGGATGGATGGTGGTAGAAAAGTTACAACATAGGGCCATTTGGGACACGCAGGAGAAAGATAGAGTTGACATATCAGATGAAACACAAGAAGTCTCGGGCAATTTTGAAGTTCCTGAAAGTGAGCATTCGATGTGATAAGCGTTTTTGTTAAGTTGTATTGACTTGTATGGATATGTATGTATATGTATAAGAACTTTGGAATTTGATGACGCTAATGCGACGGGTTTTGCAGATGGCATCGGGCAATCGCAAACAGGCTACCGCGACTCCATCTACATCAGCAAGAGCAACTGGCCCTGGTGATTTCTCTGCTAGCACAGGTGAGTCCAGTACAGTGAAGGGTCGAGGACGCACCCGTGGCCTGGGGTTGGCTAAGTACGTTAAGGCTCACGGCCGTATTCGGATAGAGATATCAGATGATGGACACACTCAAGTCGGACAACATAATTCAGCGTTTAATACAGCCATAGGAGCTACAGCTCGATATGAAGCTCCCCAAAACTACGTATCTTGGAGAAAGATACCGTGGGAGACAAAAATGAACCAGCTATTCCCTTCGCTACTTGTAAGTTTTCGATATTGTTTGTTATTTAACATTTTTATTTGATACTTATTTTACTCGAATTTTCATGTAGGAATGGTTCGACTTCGATCTGACCCCAGTGAATGTCCAACAATATATTGACTACCACATGGGGAAAAGTTATAAAGATTATAGAACAAAAGTCCTGAAACCAATATTCGACGAACATGGACCTTCAAATGCTCCACAACACAAGCCTGATTTTATAGAGGAACAAGATTGGACATTCTTATGTGAGCTTTGGTCTAGCAAAAAACACGAGGTAAATTTTGAAAAAACGGAAATTTATAATTGTCTTTGTTTTCGGTACTTACAGTGTTGGTGAATACAGGATAAATGTCACGCAAATGCGGAAAATCGAAGTCACTTGCGTTTTAACCACCGTGCAGGTTCGAAGCCATTTATCCAACATCGTGCCGAACATTCTGAGGTAAATATATCCTAACGTAAAATTTAACAGTTAATTGTTTTTACTATCTGGAATAATATTGAATTTATTTTATGTTTAAACAGAGTAACACAGGTGAGGTGCAATCATTTCCAGATTTTTTCCGTGTGACGCATTACAATGACAAGAATAAATGGATAAATGAAGAAGCCCAACGCTGCTATGTAAGTTTCAGTTTTTAAAATAAAATAATTAATATTATATATGTTAAATTTTTTTCTCAAATTCTAATATTAACTTATTTTTGAAACAGAACGAAATGCTGGAACTCCAACATCAAACTCAGGAGACAGGGACCGACCCCATACCAGATGAGCAGCTGTCGCAATTGGTTTTCAAGAATCAGACAGCTTACAACGTTGGTCTTGGCACTCGTAAGAAGCCAACGTCATCTGCACGCAATAGTGGTAATTCGGACAATGTATCTCTTCGAGACGAGTTAGCCAGCACCCGAGACGAGCTGCAACAAACTAAGGAGAAGCTACAACAGGTCACGGTGGACCACGAGAAGAAGATGGAGCAGTTGGAACAACAACTGCTGGCTTTCCGTCAGATGTTCGAGGCCTCAATGAGTCATGGTGCATCGGGCTCGAGCGTCCCTCCATCACAGTAGCAATTAATTTTATTTTGGTTTTGTATAAACATTTTGAACAAATAAATTTAATATAATATTTCTTTTTTCTAAAAAAAATTTCAATATAATATTTCATCATTAATTACATTTTTTTTCAACTAAATTAAATATTTTAGACCAAAAAATAAGTAAATTACTAAATTTTAAAAAAATAAATTTTTTACTATTAGTGTCAAATATTTCGACGCTAATAGTATCAAAAATGGCCGCTGTAACCGTACATATAATACTTTTTTAATATACGTTAGCCTCGACAAGTTTCGACGCTAAAAGTGACTTTTAGCGTCGAAACGTGTCGACGCTAATAGTAACAAAAATGGTCGCTGTAAGCTTACATATAATACTTTTTTAATATACTTTAGCGTCGACACCTTTCGACGCTAAAAGTTTGAATTTTTACGTCGATATATTTCGTCGCCAAATATACAATATAGCGTCGAACAATTTACTTTAGCGTCGAAATAAATTGGACGCAGAATACTGTTTTTTAGCGTCGCAGTTAATTATTTCGACGCTAAAAGTGGTTTTCGTCGACATTTTATCATCCATTGTTTGCGTCTAATGTTTTCGACGCTAAATATAATTTGCGTCGAAATCTTAACTTATGGCGTCGAAATAATTCGACGCTAAATGGTCTAATTCTTGTAGTGTAAATGTAAACTTTCAGTGGCGAAAATAAATTTCGCCTTATTTTTAGTGGCGAACTTGTATTTCGCCTTATTTCTTGTAGTGATTCTAGCATGTGCTAAAAAATATAAATTACTATTTTGCTGTAAAAATCTCCCTTATGATATAAAGACAATATTCATCATCGCCTTCACCTTTCATTCACGATCACTCCAAAGAAAATTTCAAGCTCTTGCTTCCTTTAATTCAAGCCAAATTCAAGAGAGGAATTGATGCTCTCTCAAGCCACTTCTCAAGATAGTAAGTTTCCTACTCTTCTCTTCTTGATAGTTTCGAAATGTATGCATATATTTGTCATCCTCACTCACGAACCCATGAACAATCTAGGATTAATTGCATTCACTTGGTATAATTAATCACTATAGGATGGCTATTGATGATTTTTGTGAAGATATAAAAGTTACACAAAAATGGGTCATGGCCGAATTTCATTAGGACGTGGGGAATGAGGAAATTTTGTGTTTTTACTGATAAAATTGTTAGGGTTGGTGCTCCGAGTGCCAATCCGGATCGTATTTATGTCCGATTCATAAATACGGACAATTTCATTTTCCATAATATTACGAATTTTAACGGTAGCACCCTTGTCTTTTATACGCTTATTCGATATGATTACGATTAGATTGAAACTGAATCTGGTTCAGTGATAAGTGTATACTAGACAAAGACCCTAGGATTTACAGTATAATGCGCAGTTAAAACGCAGTTTGTAATTGACATTGGGAAGCGCACTATTAGTTGTATATCCTTAAATAAAGTTCCTGGTCAAGATTTACTAACACGGGTCGGTTAGTAAAATCCGCTGAGACCAGTACATGTCGTATATCGTGAATTGGTCTGATGGTTTATCCTAGTGAACCATGAGTCTCAGGAGACTCGTATAGACATGCAGGTGTTTATTTGATAAGACACTGAATGACTCACTGAAGGTTTCCTAATAGATGGTACACCAACGTCAATAGGAACCTTCTCGAGTTGAGCGAGCATAGTGGTCCTTCGACTTGAGATACCACTGTGGATATATGAGTTATCCTCCACACTTTGATAGCAGTCACGTCAACGATCTATTCATGATCAGACCTCCGCCTGTTCGTTGGGTGTGGACTGATGCTCATGATATCCTGTGCGTATCAAGATAGGATCTGTCAGTCCTGTGTACAGGGTATAGGCATCCTCACATGTTTACGATCCAGTAAATCCATGGCCGTGGTATAAATTCGGAAACCAGTTCCGAGTGTTATTTAAAGATCATAAATTAAAAGTCGACTGTATTATACTGAACGGATTTGACGTTCTGATCTATATCCCAGGTATAATACGGATAGCCTGTGACGGAGAGATTATACGTATGCTATGACCTCGACTTGTATATTTTAGCGAGATTATCTGTGGTCGTCATAATCCATGAGTGGGTGGATTATGGACACGAAATTGGATTTCGTGACAGATAAACCTAAACTTAGAGAGTCCCACAATATGAAGTGTACTCATTGAGCACTTGGGCAACGCGATATGAATAATACGGATTATTCATAATACTTCACCGGATTAAATGAGTTAATTCAGATCGTTTAATCGTTAAACGATAACACATGCTTTAGGGGAATTTTGTCCGATAATAATTATTGTGTATTTGTATTTTTATACATAATACGATTAGATACACATTAATTATTTGTGCATACACATTAATAAAATATGATCCGGATTGGCACTCGGAGCGCTAACCCTAACAATTTCTCCTACTTGCTCTAGTGTCAATCCATGGTATCAGAGCGGGTCTGATGCTTCATCCATTACATTATTCATGCTTGATATATGATATTTAATCCAATTTATTGTTCGCACATGCATGTAATCTAGATATGTTTCTTTACTTTTCAGTTTTACGCTAACGGAAAATGTAACGAAATTTAATAGTTAAATTAAGTTATATTTTCTATAGGTAGAATTGAAATGTTTAAAAAATTATTTAGATTAAAATTATGCATTGGATGTAGATTATAACTTTCGTAGGAAAATCCCCGCTTTTAAATATGGCTGTAAAGTAACGTGCATTGGATACATGTTTCTTGGTCCGCCTTGCCAGTACGGATGCAAATGATTTCCTGAAGCTATAGCTGTATCGTGCCAAAGCTGTGCAGTTATGGTTGATGGTAGTTCATTTGCGCCGGTAGAACTTATATGATAAGAGACAAATTCAAGTGAAAGTGGAAATCCTGAACGTGCCAAAGTTGTCAGGACTACACCGGTAGCTTGAGTTTGTTATTGACAAGTGTAGCCTTGATACGCCTCTCTGTGAACGTGCCAAAGCTGTCACAGCGAGAAACGGTCAGGACCAAAACCATGAGTCACTGGTGAGTGATTGACAATGAGTTGTCTACCTAATGAATATACGTAGGCGAGAACGTGCCAAAGCTGTGAGTCGAAATATATTCATGGGATCCTACTCTCACTATGGAATTCGATTTAATTATTGAATTCCCGTTGTCCGTTGGGGATTATGGTATTACGTAAAGTAGTGGGAGACACTGCTGAGTTTAAAATCCATAACTTAAGCAGTGTGTAATTTTGTGGAAAATTCTGCTTCGTTTTCTTTTTATTCTATATTGTTTAAGAAATATGCTTCTAATCCACTGCATGTCTATTATTAGAATATGTTTTCTGACTTTACTTATGGTTGCATAGTTCTAGAATAGGTTCTAGAAAGACCGTAGACTTAGATATTGTTAGATTAGATGAAACCATTGGAACTGTTGTTATGATTTTCTGTTGAAAATCAAGATGGTTTGTGACTTAGTTTCTAAGTCACGTTAGGTAATCTAAATAGATATCTGGTTTAGGATATTATTCTAGAAAGAATTGTTTCTGATGCAGAAAGAATTGACTTGAATAGTTCATGTCTCGAGAGTCTTGACTGACAAAAGAAAATCCATTTAGTATTTGTTTATCTTTAATGATGTTTCTTGGCTTTTAGTGACTTTTAGAAGTCACGTGTTTGACATAGTTTGCTAATCAATTATTTGCAATTGTTGTAAATAATTGAACGTAAATTATATAGCTTGAGAAATGAGATGTGTATAGTTGTGTACAGAGAATATCGATTGTCACAATACGACAACTGTAGGTATTGGATACCGAATCTCCCATCTAGTTAATTAAAATACTGTTTAATGACTGTTTTGATATTTGATATCAAAACTTGTGACTATTGGATAGTTACTTGTTCTATATAAACAGTTGTTACATATTTTAAAGTAACTAGTTGTGTCATTAATGGAAGATAAACATTAAGAAAAATATTCGGTAAAATAAATAACTGAGAACTGTGCTTTATGAGATTTTATCATAAAAGCATTAGATGCTCGTTCCTTATGGTAAAGGATGGTCTGATATGAGATCACACCACATATCCTTTACCATTTAATGAATATTGTATTCAGAAAGTGATTAAATCTTATTTAACCAATGATTGTCATTGGACCACCGATTTATTAAACTAATACATTGGATGTGTATAGTTTAATGAATTAGAAATTACCTTAAGATAGTATCTATGCTCCGTAACTTAGTTAATGATTTGTCATGACTTAGTTACGTGTTTCTAGTAGAGAACATGTTGAACGTATTGAATTGTTTAAAGACTTTCATTATGTCTCTGATGAAACGTAAATGGATATTTTGAATGGTTCTAAGATATTCTATTTGAAGTGTTGAAAGCTATAAAATTAATCGTGAGTCTTTGAATTATTCAAAGATGTTTGATATGATCAAATATGTTAATTTAAGGCAATTAGTTCTATAGTTATTTAATGAATATGATTCTTACTCAGTATTAAACTTCTGCGATTCCATTCTGATGGAATTGGCCAGTGGGAGTTATCGAATCTCATATGATTTGATTCGATGATATTGAGTGTTACCGAATTATTTTTCAATACTCTTGGTGCTCCAGTAACACTAATTCATCTATTTAATTAAGGTTCCATTTGTTTCTACAATTACATATATGATGTGTATACTGGAAAATTCGAATCTTGAAAAGTTTGAGATTTGAAACTTTCTTTTGTATAATTCTTATATAATTGAAAGTGCTTGTGCCTCGGAGGTACGAGTGAGAAGTTTATCATTTATTTTATTTAATGGAATATTGTATTTTGTTTGATAGAATATCTTTTATACTATCCCGAGTAATAGAATTGTTTTATTACTTGGTACGTTAACATTGGATGTTGACGATTGCAGAAAGGACTTGACTTAGTGAAGTCAAATGTGAGAATGATAAACTATGGAACTACATAATTAATAAGATGAAAAGACCTTTATACAACTTCTGTATAAGTCCAATAGGATGTCAGAATTATTTACAAAGTATTTGATACTTAATGATTCTGTTGTTTTCTTATTGAAGAAAATTATCATATGACTAATAGTGGGAGCGATATTTGATATCTAATTTGGAAATTAGCATTGAACCATAGATCTAAGATTGTTCATGGCTTACGACGATCAAGTTTTGAACTTGATTGGGCTTTCGTCATGAATTGTTCATGAGATGTGCAAATTGTTTGCGCAGCGAAGGCGAAGTGAACTTGTAAAGGTTTGACCTTTATAGTATGACAGTGAGAAAGGTTATACTCAGTAATCTATTGTCGATTCTGAAGAAACCTGTCTCTAGTTACACTAATTGAATAATTAAGGATCTGTTGGTTAATGTCGATATTAAACTGTAATTTGGCTAAAGAATGCAAAGTGGCGTTCTTGAGTGATTTCTGCGAATAAGAGATCCGTCGTGATTTCTTTATTTGAAGAATTCATTCTAGAATGACCCTAGAGTTTGTATTCTGCTAAGATCACAGTTTGATATATTAGCTTATGCAGCCTATTGTAGACTCAGATAAACTTTCTGAAAATTCGTGCTCTCTGTTTTTGATATTAGTCAGATTGTCTACTTTTATCGAAGTATAGAGAATACATATTTGTCAGTAGGGTTAGTGGGAGCGTACAAATTTCTTTCTAGTATTATATATCCTAAGTCTTCTTTTCTCCGTGGAAGCAGTGGGAGTAGTCTCTGTTATATTTGATATAAAGTTTTATATAAGATATAAAATTGAGCGACCCACTGTTATATTTGATATAAAGTTTTATATAAGATATAAAATTGAGAGACTTGTGAGATACTCTCATTAGTCGCATATTAGATAGAATCTAATAAATGACACATCAAGACTATCTATATGACAATTAGTATAACTGTTTGACAGTTAACGTGTCTTTTATGTATATAGTATTCATCTTTCGTAAATGATGATTCCTTTGTCGAAAGAGAGATTGATTTGAATATCTAGTCAATCTTATGCATCATTGGATGATGGCGTAATGAATGCTATATTATGTGCGATTAAAATATCAATTTAATCGTAATTGTTACGAGTTATTTTGATATGTTATAGACCATATGATGAGTCTTGGAACAAGTTCTTTGTTATCTATGAGATACTAAGAACGAGTTTCTTGTTCATGGAGAATTTAGTCAGCAACCATAAAGTCATATTAGTTTTTAATTCTAATTATGACATTAGATGGTCTATGTCATATAAATTCAGAAAAGAAGCAGTGTGAGTGTCACCATTGATTCTACTAAACTAGTGGAGTCAGTTGCAACTTATGAAGTTCTGACTTATGAAGTTGCAAAGTGACCTCATTGATTAGAAGTGTTGATATTAGTATAGTGCTTGCGGTTATATCATAGTTTTTGGATTTGTTTTCTAAATACATAGACAACTTAATAGCTATAGCACGATACTGATATAACGTCTGAGTCATATTGATGTGGAATTTGGATTCTGCAGAATATTAATGATGCTAGTTAAGGAAAATGGTTGGGTTTGTTTGACAGACTGAGTTGTTAAAGCTTGCTTACTTGTTGGTGCCTACCTCTTCAGTGCTGGTGAGCTCTTGAGGGCCATGAGTATGCGATACATAGTGAGATGAGTATAGGATACCATGGATTGACACTAAAGCAAGTGGGAGAAATTGTTAGGGTTGGTGCTCCGAGTGCCAATCCGGATCGTATTTATGTCCGATTCATAAATACGGACAATTTCATTTTCCATAATATTACGAATTTTAACGGTAGCACCCTTGTCTTTTATACGCTTATTCAATATGATTACGATTAGATTGAAACTGAATCTGGTTCAGTGATAAGTGTATACTAGACAAAGACCCTAGGATTTACAGTATAGTGCGCAGTTACAACGCAGTTTGTAATTGACATTGGGAAGCGCACTATTAGTTGTATATCCTTAAATAAAGTTCCTGGTCAAGATTTACTAACACGGGTCGGTTAGTAAAATCCGCTGAGACCAGTACATGTCGTATATCGTGAATTGGTCTGATGGTTTATCCTAGTGAACCATGAGTCTCAGGAGACTCGTATAGACATGTAGGTGTTTATTTGATAAGACACTGAATGACTCACTGAAGGTTTCCTAATAGATGGTACACCAACGTCAATAGGAACCTACTCGAGTTGAGCGAGCATAGTGGTCCTTCGACTTGAGATACCACTGTGGATATATGAGTTATCCTCCACACTTTGATGGCAGTCACGTCAACGATCTATTCATGATCAGGCCTCCGCCTGTTCGTTGGGTGTGGACTGATGCTCATGATATCATGTGCGTATCAAGATAGGATCTGTCAGTCCTGTGTACAGGGCATAGACATCCTCACGTGTTTACGATCCAGTAAATCCATGGCTGTGGTATAACTTCGGAAACCAGTTCCGAGTGTTATTTAGAGATCGTAAATTAAAATTCGATTGTATTATACCGAACGGATTTGACGTTCTGATCTATATCCCAGGTGTAATACGGATAGCCTGTGATGGAGAGATTATACGTATGCTATGACCTCGACTTGTATAGTTTAGCGAGATTATCCGTGGTCGTCATAATCCATGAGTGGGTGGATTATGGACATGAAATTGGATTTCGTGACAGATAAACTTAGAGAGTCCCACAATATGAAGTGTACTCGTTGAGCACTTGGGCAACGCGATATGAATAATACGGATTATTCATAATACTTCACCGGATTAAATGAGTTAATTCAGATCGTTTAATCGTTAAACGATAACACATGCTTTAGGGGAATTTTGTCCGATAATAATTATTGTGTATTTATATTTTTATACATAATACGATTAGATACACATTAATTATTCGTCAAATGAGATTTTTACACATGCCATATATATATGTATTTATTATTTAATGTAAATAAAATACATATATTTGTATAAATTAATTGTTTAATTGTTAATAGTTAAATAATTAAAATAATTGATTTTTCAATATTTATCCATTTATTTTTAATTGAATAATACTTGTTGAATTTTGATTGGAAAACAGGGCATGAATTGATTATGCTTTATATATGTCTAAATTTGATTGGATATAATAAAGTTTAATGCTTTTTTATTTGATTAAAAAATTGAAAATGATAAAAATACCCCATTTCCTATTGCTAAAGTCGGTCAACACTTGTATTAAAGGGAAAAAATTTGTTTTCTCTCTCTTGTTCACTCATTCACTGCTAAGAAGACCAAAATGAAATGGGAAGCCTTTGTCGAGAGGTTCATCACCAGAATTCTCTCAATTTATTCTTGATGAATCAAATTGGAAAAGGAAAAAAAGTTATGGAATTAAATGGATTAAAGGTAATGCATCTAATCCATTTCCTTAGAAATTTGTTTCTTGTTTCCTTGTTGATCTTATGAGATCTAGGGTTTCTTTATTTACATAAATTTGGGGCTTTTTTATTTTTGGTGGATGAATTGAAGTAATAAGCATGTGTGAAGTATGAAGTATGAATTTGATGAAATTAAAGTAGTTTCATTCCAATTTTGTTCAAATTGTTCTTGAACAATAAGTTGCCATTATAGAGTTTAAAAGCCACTCATTTTATGCCTAGAATTGTTCTTGGGTTATTCATATGTGGTGGGACTCAATTGGTGTTGGATTAATTAGATTAATCTTTGTGAAAATTGGATTAAAGCATGAAAATTTGGTCAATTTAGCTTCTGGATCAGATCTGGAATTTTCAGTGTATATATTGATGTATTTGATGTTAAATTAATGTTATGGATGCATTTTGGGTGTTGGCAAAATTGTCGGAAAGTGTTTCCGACTTGAAATAAGTGAAAACGGCCAAAAACAGCGTTACCGGGTTGATTTTGAGCCAACTGGGTGACGGCTGTGAAAACAGTGATTCTGTCATTGTTTGGGCAGCCCATGAACTGCCCCGACACTATTGGATCTGACCTGGGCAATTTCCATAAGTGTTGGGTAGTCGGTTTCGTCAAAAACGCGTTTTAGGCAGTTTTGCGGAAAAATATTTTTCGTAAAAGTTTCTGAAGTTTCAACAATATTTATGTTAATATATAATATTAAATAAATTGTGTTGACAGCTGATTTTGGTCTCAGGGCAATATGGGAATATTACTCCCGAGACAATCCTCCCTTAATAGTGAATTTGTTTGGTTATGGGGGAACCAAAAGCAAAATTAGCAAAAGACAAATAATACGCCAATCGACAAGGAGATTTAACGTGGTTCGGCGGATCTTGGTCCGACCTACGTCCACTGGCACAAAAAGGATGATACTTTTATTACTCAAACACGCTTCTCAGCTCTGCTTCTTCTTTTTTACAAGTCTGATGGTAATGATTCTGATATTGATTCTCATCTAAACTTTCACCTTCCTCCCTTATGCACACTTTACCCTTCTATTTATAATACTGTAGAAATCAGATTCCTTCTCCTACAAGAATTTCCTAGTTGAAACTATTCCCTTTTCCCATAAGGATTCCTAGTCAAAACTATTCCATTTTCCCATAAGGATTCCTAATCAGATATTCCTTTACTTCTTTTATCCTTTTAGGATACTGACTCATCATTTCTCTTTATGAAAATAGGATAACTTATTATCTTATCTTGTATGGATAGAATGCCTTATCTTCCCGAACATGTCTTGCCCTATGCTCGGTTTCCACGAGGTCGGTCTTCACGTGGTCGGGCATAATAGTCCTTTGAACTGAGAATGCTGCTATCAATCTGATAATGTCCGGTCATCCGATCTCAAGTGGTCGGGTTATCGCTCATAAGTGCTCGGACCCAAACTCGTGTGGTCGGGTCGGTATTAGTGGTCTCGATCGAGAAAGGAATTACATTTTTACCTCATGTCGTGCTGCTTAAATATCATAGTGCTTAAAAACACCATCAACATCTATCCCCTAGTTCTCAGTAACAACGAGTTTGTGAGTTGATGCCGGGAACTATAAAAAAAGATAGTGTGCCGATGAATTCGTCGGTGGTCACTCCAGGAACCGCAGAGAAAAATGCCTTGGCTGCAAATCTGGTCATTCCTACCACCTTCATGTGCTCAGTCAACGAGGATCCCGATATCTACCCGTGGAGAAAATACTTTGCCCTTATGCTGATGACGATCGACTCGGTGAGACGTAACCCGACCCCTAGCTGAGAAGAGCATTTGGCTCTGGGGGAATGTCCGCTCCCCAGACCAATAGAGGGCCGACCATGGGGGAGATGCTCCGATCCCATGCCGATGATAAGTCTCTCGGTGGGACGTATCCCGTCCCCGAGCTGAAGAAAGACTTGGTTCTGGGGGAATATTACATCCCCAGTCCAAAGAAGCCGACTCGGTGGGACGTAACCCGACCCCGAGCTAAAAGAAAGACTTGGCTCTGGGGGAATGTTACATCCCTAGTCCAAAGAAGCCGACTCGGTGGGACGTAACCCGACCCCGAGCTGAAAGAAAGACTTGGCTCTGGGGGAATGTTACATCCCCAGTCCAAAGAAGCCGACTCGGTGGGACGTAACCCGACCCCGAGCTGAATAAACAAGTGGCCTCGGCGGAACGAAGTCCAGCCCCGAGCCGAATAAACAAGAGGCCTCGGCGGAATGAAATCCAGCCCCGAGCCGAAAAGAGACATCGGTCTCGGCGGTATAAGAGCAGACCCGAGCCGGAAAGAGACATCGATCTCGGCGGTACAAGAGCAGACCCGAGCCGGAAAGAAACATCGGTCTCGGCGGTACAAGAGCAGACCCGAGCCGGAAAGAGACATCGGTCTCGGCGGTACAAGAGCAGACCCGAGCCGGAAAGAAACATCGGTCTCGGCGGTACAAGATCCGGAAAGAGATATCGGTCTCGGCGGTACAAGAGCAGACCCGAGCCGATTAATCAAGTGGCCTCGGCGGAATGAATCCAGCTCCGAGCCGATTAATCAAGTGGGACTTTTTCAGAAGGGAAGTGAATCAACCTTTTGAAACCCTACCGAATCTGGCACGGGCGTCCCCTTACTAGACCAGTGAAAAACAAAAACAAAACTCTGGAAAATAAAATCAAAAGGTGGGGGCGGCTTTAGCACTTATCCCAAAACAATAGCACGGAAGCCTCAAAACAGCATCCTGTTCGAGGCCTCCAAAACACAATCCTGAATCTTTCAATTCAGCGTCCCGGCGAACCAGGATTCGGATCAAAGAGCATTTAAAATGGTAAGGGCACATCCTCTATACGTCGGGTCACTGTGGAGCCTGTGTATTGTGCGAGGGCTCCTCCTTACCACGCTGGAGCAGGCACACGCTATAGGGGCACAACGCCTCCCCGTGCGGTGCCTCTCTTGGATCCAAATGATGAATGGATTAAAAGTGTCCGAGATACTAAGGGCACATTCCTCCTTAGGTCCGGCATCACTGGAGCTAGCAATCGTCACGGGGGCATCATCTCTCCCCGTGCTATGCTTTCTCACGGATCCATTACATCGGGTAAGTGAGGATCAGAAAGTGTTTCGAAACATTAAGGGCATATTCCTCCTTATGTTCGGTAACACTGGAGCAAGCAATCGCCACGGGGGTATCATCCCCCACCGTGCTATGCTTCTCACGGATCCTATGCATCGAGTATGTCCCTGATTATTCTAAGGACCCCGAGCTAAAGAGACATTTGGTTCTGGGGGAATGTTCCATCCCCAGGCCAATAAGCATGACTCGGTGGGACGTAACCCGACCCCTGAGTCGAATAGTATAGCAGCCTCGACGGAACGAGATCCAGCCCCGAGCCGATGAAGAGGCCTAGGCGGAATGAACTCCAGCCCCGAGCCGATTGTTGAAGGGGCCTCGGCGGAACGTAATCCAGCCCCGAGCCGAATAATGAAGAGGCCTTGGTGCCAACTGTCTTTTGTAGTGGGCGTCGAGTATGTCCCCCGTTTTTTGTATATGGCTTTTAACTTTGTTTTAAGAAAGCGGATGAACAAATTTTTCTTTTTAAAAAGAGAAGGTTTTATTCATGTTCGGGGACATACTGCCCTTTTTACAGCTCTTCTTCATGTCTGTTGCCACGGGTGCGGTGTTCCTCACGCCTTGGGATCTCCCGAACAGTCTTGTCGTACTCTGTGCCTCCTCTTCTAGTGTAGCGGAGACTATCATAAGAGGAATCTGTCGAAAGTCTCTCTTCTTCTTCTTCCCATGTGTCCTCTGCTTGTGAATCTTTTTCCACAACTATGGATTTTATCCCGTAAGGCCCCCTCCTCCTAGGTCCATCGTCCTCACTTGTATCCACAACCCTCTTTCCATCTGCTATCTCTCCTCTTCTTTGATTAGCTCTGGTTTCAGGCTTCTCGCTGTTCCCCCCTTCCATTCTCTCCAGTCGGTCCATCATGGTTTTTAGGAGGGCCTGATTATCCTCCATGTCCTTCCTTATGCTTTCTTCTATCTTCTTCATCCAATCTGTAGCCAGATTCCTCGACGATTGGTGATTTCCGCCTTCTGCCATCATCTTACTACGCGAACCGCTTTTTGTTGAGTTCCCCACAGACGGCGCCAACTGTTGACGGCTGATTTTGGTCTCAGGGCAATATGGGAATATTACTCTCGAGACAATCCTCCCTCAATAGTGAATTTGTTTGGTTATGGGGGAACCAAAAGAAAACTTAGCAAAAGATAAATAATACGCCAATCGACAAGGAGATTTAACGTGGTTCGGCGGATCTTGGTCCGACCTACGTCCACGGGCACAAAAAGGATGATACTTTTATTACTCAAACACGCTTCTCAGCTCTGCTTCTTCTTTTTTACAAGTCTGATGGTAATGATTCTGATATTGATTCTCATCTCAACTTTCACCTTCCTCCCTTATGCACACTCTACCCTTCTATTTATAATAGTGTAGAAATCAGATTCCTTCTCCTACAAGAATTTCCTAGTTGAAACTATTCCTTTTCCCATAAGGATTCCTAGTCAAAACTATTCCATTTTCCCATAAGGATTCCTAATCAGATATTCCTTTACTTCTTTTATCCTTTTAGGATACTGACTCATCAGTTTTCTTTTTGAAAATATGATAACTTATTATCTTATCTTGTATGGATATAATGCCTTATCTTCCCGAACATGTCTTGCCATATGCTCGGTTTTCACGAGGTCGGTCTTCACGTGGTCGGTCATAATAGTCCTTTGAACTGAGAATGCTGTTATCGATCTGATAATGCCCGGTCATCCGATCTCAAATGGTCGGATTACCGCTCATAAGTGCTCGGACCCAAACTCGTGTGGTCATGTCGGTATTAGTGGTCTCGATAGAGAAAGGAATTACATTTTTACCCCCTGTCGTGCTGCTTAAATATCATAGTGCTTAAAAACACCATCAACAAATTGGTTTAGGTAATATATGAATAAATTATTCATATTAGATATTGAATAATTTATTCGGTATTTTGAAAAAGTTTTAAAATACGATATCGCCCGGACCCGCGCTTCCATTGCGCCCATCGCCCAAAACCCTATATGGCTCATGCACCTTTTTTTTTTCGATTATACATGGATTAAATTGAAATTAGCTAGGGAGAAATAAACCAAGCATGGCCGAATTCTAAGTATTAGGTTTGATGTTTGATTTGGAAATGATGGTTGTGATATATGCATTGAAGATGTGTTTTGTTTAGTTATTGATTTAAAAGTATTGATGTTGTAATTGTATGTGTGGGGGCGTGGAGCTTGGAAATGAAGGGGATGTTGAATTTTTGTGTTTCAGGTGATGAAAAGATATGAAACGTGTATCTTTGGGTTGATTTCATCAAATTTGGTAATGGCTTATGCACTAAATTTATTGACTACTCAAGAATGGTAGTGAATTTATGATGGTTGAATAGATGATGTTGTAGAGGAGTATGTTATTGTGATTTTAGCCATATAATAAGTAAGAGTTGTAACGCCTAAGTTAATGGAAGAGTTAATGAGGTTAAGAGTTGTGTAAGTTACCGTGTGCATAGTGTGGATAATTATTGTCAAAATGTGATAGTAGAATATGTTGATATGATTGAGATAATAACTTATGTGTAGCGTAGAGAGAAGTAATGGGCAACCATTGCTCGGATGAGAGGTTTCATGAATGTATAGTCGGGTACTTCTGCGACGCTCAGCTTTCACCAATAAGTTCAGTTGTACAACCAAAATGTAACGACGCTTAGCTTGTCTATTTAGTATTTATAGCTTTTGAAAGAATCACGATGAGTATTGGGCCAATAAGAGCTTAGCTGGCGCGTGACCTCACATTAGTTAGAATAAGCATGTAACTAAGCTTCTCGACGGCATGCATTCATGCATTAACCATGCATTTTCTTAGAAATATTAATATTTTCAGATTCTAAATATACTCAAATTCATGTTTTGTAGGCTTGGAAAAGGATATCTCGTCAGGATTTGAAAAACCTTACGATCAATAGGCTCGGCTTCAGTCTGTGTTGTTTTATAACTGTATAATATCTAAGCATATATAATTTCGTTTAACGATTAAATAATTTGAATTACTCATTTAATTTGAATAAAAATTATGAACAATTTGTATTATTCATAACGCGTTGCCCAAGTACTCAGCGAGTACACTTCATATTGTATGACTCTCTAAGTTCAGGTTTATCCGTCACGAAATCCAATTTCGTGTCCATAATTCACACCCTCGTAAATTATGATAATCATGGATAATCTCGCTAAACTATTCAAGTCGAGGTCATTGCATACGTATAATCGTTCCGTCACAGGTAATCCATATTATACCGGGGATATAGATACAATCGTCAAATCCCTTAGGCATAATATAGTCGACATGCAAATTTGTGATCTCTAAATAATCACTCGGAACTCACTTCCGTAGGGTACCACATCCATGGATTTAACAAATCGCAAACACGTGCAGGATGCCTATGCCCTGTCCACAGGACCAATAGATTCTATCTAATACTTACAGGATATTATGAGCATGAGTCCACACCCAACGAATATATGGAGGTCTGTTCTAAATAGATCGGTGACGTGACAACCATTAAAGTGTGGATGATAACTCATATATCCACAGTGATATCTCAAGTCAAAAGACCACTATGCTACTCGACTCGAGAAAATTCTCATTGACGGTTGTGTACCATCTATTAGGAAATCTTCGGTGAGTCATTCAGTGTTTATCGAATAAACACTTACATGTATATACGAGTTTCCAAAGGCTCGTGGTTCTTTGGGATAAAAAATTGGACCAAGTCTCGATATACGACATTTACTGGTCTCAGCAGATTTTACTAATTGACCTGTGTTGGTAAATATGGCCTAGGAACTTTGTTTGAGAATTTATCTCTAGTAGTGACACCTACAAATATCAATTACATATTTCATTATAACTGTACACTATAATATATATTCTCGAGTCTTTGTCTAATATATACATATCACTAAACTGGATTTAGTTTCAATCTAATCGATATTAGATAAAATATGTTTATAAAAGACAAGAGGTGTTACCATAGATAAATAATATTATGGAAAAATGAATTGTTTGTATTCATGAATTGGACTTAAATACGATCTGAATTGGCACTCCGAGCATCAAACTTAACATATTTATATAATATTTGGTTCTAAGTAAGATAGAATTTTAAGCATTTTCAAACCACCAGTATCGAGCAGTCCCCTCGGCTCTAGCATCTCGAGTTCCATCACATTGCCTTATGGGGCACTAATCACCCTCATTGGCTTAGCATGTTCAGTATTTCAAATTCACCTGCCTATGCGGTGCAAGGTCCCGCTAGATAGGTTTCACGACCCTAGGACATGACACTAGTGTGACTTTTCATGGCAACAGGTTTTCATTATGTATTTCTATAATATAGGTATTTCAATTTATTATTTATTAAGTTTTCATGTATAAAAATATTTTATATTTTCCTGAAATTTTAGTTTTCACCTAGAATAAAATATTTTATATTTTATTCACTTTAGCATTCACTCACCAAGTCTTTCAAACGATCTGACTCCATCTCCCCACAGTTTCACTTTAAGTGCAGGTTCAGTTTCAGCTTCCAGACTCTCGGGCTCAGAGGGGATGGAGACCAACTCTAGTCATTAGAGATGCATGTCATGGGTCCAAAGTTTAGGTGTCATGAGATATGTCATAAGGTCAGATTAAGTATATAATATATTCATTTAGAATATGTAAAGTTAATCTAAGATATATGTATTTGTGAATTGATTATATTAAGTAATGAGGCATTAATTGTAACATCCCAAATTCGGGAATGTTACCGGTGTTAGTGTCCTACACATGCCACAAGATCACTAAGATGATTTGTTGTGTGAAAAATCAAAGACAAGTTGCGGAAAAACTTACTTTGATCGGATGAGATTCAAAACTTTTCTTTGTATTTGTTGAAGCTCCAAGCTTTGTAGAGTGTTTCCAACACTTGGGTGAGTTTCCCTATCACCTTGATTCACTTATTTATGTGCTAGCAAGAACAAAAATTGAAAAAAAAAATTGCCCTCCAAGAGTAGAAAACTTTCGGCCAATGGAGGAAGAGGAGAAGAGAGAGTGTTTTTGATATTTTTGATTTCCAAAAAACTTATCCAAAAGTCAACAACCAAAATGTGTATATCATTTTTTTCCAAAAAAGAAATGCAAAGTGTGTTGGACAAGTTAGCATTAAAGCTCCCAACCACTTTCATCACTCAAGTGACTTGTTGATATAAGTTGGTGGGTCCCACACTTAAATTCAAAATTCAAGTTGGTTTGCTCAACACACTTCGGGCTCGGGCTCGTTTAATCCGATTAAACGAATTTTTCGTTGCGACATAATTAAATCTAATTTAATTAAATAATAATGCCTCGCAAAATTATTATAGAATTCGCTTACGAATTAATTCCAAAATAATTTGTTCGCTTGAATTAAAATCCAATTTTATTTCCGTGTTGAAATCTAATTTCAATTAATATATCTAATATATTATCTTAGCCCAATTAAATAAATTAAAAAGTAAAAAATCCAATTTCACTATTGAATTCATTTTGCCGATTAATTCCATTATTTCTTTTCGACGAATTTAATCCCAGATAAATTCTCGACGCAATTAATCCCAGATTAATTATTTCTCTGATAATTAATCCCAGATTAATTCCAGATTAATTTTCTCTTACATAATTAATCCCAGATTAATTCTGTTCGAGTCAAATCTCATTGGTAAATATTTGGGAAGCGACCCAAGAGATCTCTGGATATGTTGGCAGTAAATCCGGTTGTCGGACTATCCGAACACGTGCGTACCCGGTACCACGTTCTTACCGATTTACAAGACATGGTTGGTTTCTAGCAAAGCACCGTGCCTACCCAATTCTCCAGAAATATTCAACGAAGAATATAAAATCTTTATCAGGCTTAGTATACTATGTATTGCGTATTGTGATCCAGTATCGGATGTCACATGCTAGGCCTGGGGCTGGAATTGTGTCTGCCCCGTACGAAGCATATATCGGATCACTAGCAACTAGTCTCTTTAATCGGATAATCATGACCTTGTCATATTATCCCGATAGCTGCAGCATTTAAGAGTACCAGTTATGTATCCTGCGTGATCATCATCTCCATATGACTGAAGTGATACTTCCATCTTGACATCACACCCAATACACTACGATTCTCAGTATACCCAGAAGAGGCGTACACAGAACCTGTTAAAGCCCCGGACGACCAAAACCAAAGTATGCTGATTGTCGCAAGTATTAGCGATGCAAGTCTCAGGTTAATACCAAATACACCTACCCTGATTCAGATTCCCATAGACACATAGTCATACTACCAATGGAATTCCGAAGGGTCTATCCAGAGCGAAGCTGTTCCCGGTCCAACGGTTAAACAAAACCTCATATCATACTTGCATAAGTATCCAATACTTAAATATACGAGAACTATGTCGTTACGCTTCCATAACGCGCACAAGTGTAATACTAGTCTATTCCGCATTATCGATGTCCAGTCTCGATAATACTACGACTAGGGATATTTAATGATTAAACCTTTCATGGATTAATACTGTCTCATATCTTATTAATATGGAATTAATCATAAGGACTTTTATCATTTATATATCCAAGTAATCCAATTACAAATGATAAAAGAGTACTTTCCTTTGTACAAAGAACACAATGTCTTTTACAAATAGTGATGTTATGGGTCATAATTGTCCAACAATCTCCCACTTGGCCTATAGCCAATCACTCAAGTGTCCAAAACTTGAACTATGTACGGGTCGCTCATGCTTATGCTGAGATATCACTTTCGCCAGCGGATATGCAAGGTTATCATCTGAAACGATCTTTTGATCTTGACATCGCCACGATGTATGATCTCACGGATCAGATGAAATTGTCGAAGTACATACTTGGATCAATGATGAGACCGTAATTCCTTAGCATGTGTTGTAGCCCAGCTCAACTGCTAACAGAACTACTCCTAATCCAATTAGGAATTTTATAGATCCAAAATGCTTCTTTTGCTGCTTCAGCAGCAACAATGTATTCCGCTTTTGTTGTTGAATCGGCAACATTATCTTGCTTGGAAGATCTCCAGCTCACTGTTCCGTTGTTCAAACAAAATATATACCCTTATTGCGACTTATAGTCGTCTTTATCGGTTTGGAAACTTGCATCGGTGATCCCAGTCACCTCAAGTTCTCAATCTCCATAAATTAAGAAAGCATCATTAGTTCCTCTAGGATACTTAAGGAAGTTCTTAACATCAATCCAGTGACCATCACCTGGATCAGCCTGATTGTGACTCCAAATGCTCAAAGCATATGAGACACCAGGTCGCGTACATATATTTCAATGTACGGGTTCTCGGAGAGTGCCAACAACTTTTAGATCTATCCCAGTAGATCTTTATTCCTGGAATAAAGGTTGTCTCTCCCAAGTTTTTCATAGGACAATCATTGTCAGTGCACTCCCACTAACCTTATTATATACACAAGAATCATCTTCGTTTTGAATGAAACCATATACCATTATGATCCCATCAAAACGTTGGTTTCAAGAACGCAATGCTTGATTCAATCCATAAATGGATCGATTTAAGTTGCAAACCTTGTTTGCATGTTTTGGCGCGACAAAACCGTCAGGGTGTTATATAAAACATCCTCCAAAAGGTTTTCGTTAAGGAAAGCGGTTTTGACGTCCAGCTGCCATATTTCATAATCGAAATATACAACAATAGCAAGCATTATCCGAATGGATTTAATCATGGCAACAGGTAAAAGGTTTCGTCGTAATCAACACCATGTTGATAACGATGCCCTTTCGCTACAAGCCTAGCTTTGTACGTTTGTTTGTTTCCATCCATGTATGTCTTCACCATGAAGACCCATTTACTACCAATAGGCACAATGCCTTCTGGTACATCAACCAGTGTCCAAACTTGGTTGTATGCATGGAATCCATTTCGGACTTCATGGCACATTGCCATAAACCAGAGTGGATACCTTGTATAGTTTCCTCATACGTAGTCTGTTCGTCTTCCTCAATAAGATCAACATCCACATGAGGTGAGATCAAAAACACATACCTCTTAGATTATTTTCTGACTCTCTCCAACCTACGCGGTTCTTGTGTATGTAGAAGATTATGGAACAGTCTCATCCCCGATGAACTGTTCGTGTTCCGTTAGGGGATCGGTGCCAGGAATAGTATCACTACGATTTTCATTGAGTTCTACTTTCTTCCCACTTACCACTACATATAGGAATTCCTTTTCAATGAAAATCACATGGAGAGCAACAAATATTTTTCTTCTATTGTGAGTTGTGGAATTGGTTTCTCTAGGATAACCAATTACAAATAGGCACTTATCCGATTTGGGTTCTAGTTTGGTACCATCAAAACGTTTAATTATATGCCCAACATCCCCAAATCTTCAGGAATGAGAAACCCGGTTTCTTTCCTGTCCATATTTTATATGGAGTCTGTCAAACAGACTTTGTCGAAACCTTATTCAAAATAAGTATTGCACTGTTCAATGCGTATCCCGTGAAGAAAATTGATTGCTCAGTGCGACTCATCATTAACCTTACCATGTCCAACAAAGTTTGGTTTCTCCGTTCGGACACACCACTGAAATGAGGGGTTCCGGAAGGAGTCCACTGTGAAAGAATACCATACTCTTTCAAGTAATCGAGAAACTCATTGCTTAAGTATTCTATACCACGGTCTGACCGTAATGTTTTAATACCTTTGTTGGTCTGTTTTCTCTACTTCGTCTCGAAACTCTTTGAATTTATCAAATGTTTCCAACTTGTGTTTCATAAGACACACATAACCAAAACGCGATGCAACATCCGTACAAGTTAAGAAGTATTGATATCCACCTCTAGCCTGGCTAGACATGGGCCCACATACGTCACCATGAACGAGGGCTAACATCTCAGTAGCACGTATACCTTTACCGCTAAAAGGCGCTTTAGGCACTTTTTGTAAGGGTTTTTATTGCGGATATCCGGTAACGCAACGGAAGCAGTGGAAAATCAAATTTTTGAATTTCAAAAATTTTTCTCGGATAAATTAAATAAACTTATTTATTAATTGTCCAATATTCAAATTATGAAATATTACACAAGAAATCAAATTTTTGTGTAATTACCAAATTACTCCAAAACTTTGCATTTTGTTCATTTTTAGTCTGAAATTGTTCAAATCAATTTTGGATGATTCTAAATCATTTCTAAGATGAATTTAACATGTCCTAAATGTCAAAACACCAAGAGCAACAAAATTCCCATTTTATTCTTCTTAGATGAGAGCCTTCATTTGGGGGGGGGGGGTTTGTGTATTTTGCACTTTCAAGGTTCAAAACACATCAAGGAAAAATCCAATCAATCCAATATTTTACATGCATCATATACACATCCAAATACACCATATAAATGAAAAGCCTCAAATTTGGAAGTGGTCTAATTGGACAAATTAGACCAAATTGGTTAAATCAATTACTTCAATCATGTTTCTTCCATCCAAATCAAGTCTCAACACAATGAAATAATTATAGATCAAATCTAGGTCATTTAAGAGTGGGTCAACAACTCTAGATTAGCAACAAGGTTCTAAGAACCATAAAAGAATGATTATTACTACACTAGTAACAATCTTCCAACTTCATACATGCTTAACCCCTTCATCAAACTTTCATCCATAAAAAAAACAAAGAATAATGAATAGAAAAACTTAAGAACATCACCAAGTGAAGCCCACAACAAGAGGAAAAAATTACTCTCTAAATCATCATCCTTCCGAGCTTGGAAGACTTCGCGTTCCTCCGGTGAAGCGTCCTCTGCCACGGCAAGGGGCAGTCGACCCTCAAGAACATATCCCAACCTCTCGAGGACAATCCTCAAATCCAGATCCCAATCAGTGAAGTTCTCTGCGCTTTTAAGTTTGTTCGCATCAAGCATATGCGCAAAATGATTAGTGGATGGTGTCGCCATCGCAAATCTATCATATAGATCACGAAAAACGGTTAGCAGAAAATATAAGCAGTTTCATATAATATCAAAAGCATAAACTAGATCATAGATTTTTAATCTAAAAATGCCTATCCCACTAAATCATGCAATACTGTAATACCGAAACAGAATACAAAGATTTAATAATTAAATTAAATACAAATAGTGAAAAGTGGATCCCGTGAAAATATTTCAGCTCACAGCAGAGGCATGGTCTCGCCTACGTATATTCATCACGTAGACAACTCATTTGTCAATCACTCACTAGTGACTCCTGGGTTTCCGGTCCTGGTCGTTTCTCGTTGTCGCTGCTAAGGCAAGCCCACAAGGAGACATACCAAGGTTAAACTCGTCAATGATAAACTCAAGTTACTTCTGTAACCCTGACAGCTAAGGCACGTTCAGGATTCGCTTTCGCTTGAATTTATCTAGTATCTGATATACATCCGGTATAAATAAATCTCTATCGGCTACACCCTCATAGCAGAGGTACGGTCTCGGATGTAGTCAGGGAGAAATATTTATAAACCGTATTGACAAGACGGAACACATAACATGCATCAAATACATAATTACATTTAAACCTTATTAATTAGGGATTTTACGCTAAATGTCATACACCCTAAATCTAATCAAATTAGAATATAACATGCATGTATAAAGTCAAGAAAACATGATTAAACATTGAATTAAAGGGCTAATCATATTAGGGGGCCTAGAATCAGACTCGCTCTGATACCATTTTGTAGGGGTTTTATTGCGGATATCCGGTAACGCAGCGGAAGCAGTGGAAAATCAAATTTTCCGATTTCAAAAATTTTTCTCGGATAAATTAAATAAACTTATTTATTTAATTGTCCAATATTCAAATTATGAAATATTACACAAGAAATCAAATTTTTGTGTAATTACCAAATTACCCCAAAACTTTGCATTTTGTTCATTTTAGTCCGAAATTGTTCAAATCAATTTTGGATGATTCTAAATCATTTCTAAGATGAATTTAACATGTCCTAAATGTCAAAACACCAAGAGCAACAAAATTCCCATTTTTTTCTTCTTGGCCGAGAGCCTCCATTTGGGGGGGGGGGTTGTGCATTTTGCACTTTCAAGGTTCAAAACACATCAAGGCAAAATCCAATCAACCCAATATTTTACATGCATCATATACACATCCAAATACACCATATAAATTAAAAGCCCCAAATTTGGAAGTGGTCTTAAACCCTAACTTTTTCAATTCTTCAAATTGGACAAATTAGACCAAATTGGTTAAATCAATTACTTCAATCATGTTTCTTCCATCCAAATCAAGTCTCAACACAATGAAATAACTATAGATCAAATCTAGGTCATTTAAGAGTGGGTAACAACTCTAGATTAACAACAAGGTTCTAAAAACCATAAAAGAATGATGATTACTACACTAGTAACAATCTTCCAACTTCATACATGCTTAACCCCTTCATCAAACTTTCATCCATCAAAAACACAAAGAATAATGAATATAAAAACTTAAGAACATCACCAGTGAAGCCCACAACAAGAGGAACAAATTACTCTCTAATGGAAGGTTGGAAATACTTACTAAATTCCAAGCTTTTCTTTGATTCTTTCTTCTTTTTCTTTCTACCTTCTTTGCTTTGTTTTAATGGAGTTTTGATAAAGTGTATTAGGTTATCTCACCAAATGAAAAACAAAACAATTTATACTTGCTACAAAATTGCCTTGGCCGAAAATTGCCTAAGGAAATTAACAAGAAATTTGTTTTAATTTCATTTGAATTTCGACTTGCAACTTCATTAAATGATCATTACACTTTAATGATAAATTCAAACAAGTCAACAATTGCAACTTAGCCATTAAAACAAATATCACAACTTCAAAATATCTATACTTTAATTAATTTAATCATTTAACAATTAAATAATTAATTAATAATTAAATACAAATATATTAAATATATGTATAATATTTACATTAAATATTAAATACATATATTCATTTATGATATTAGTCAAATATCTCAATTTGATAATTAATTAATGTGTATTAAATTAATCAAGTATTAAATGTAAATACACAAAAATTAAAGAAATGACTATCGGGTCTTTTCACATGTATTTTGCGTTTAACATTTAAACGACTTTAAAAATAATCAATATTATTTATAATTGTTGCCTAGTGCTCTACGAGTATATTTCATTAGTGAGACTCTCTAGATTCAGGCATATCCGTCACGAAATCCAATTTCGTGTCCATAATTTATCCACCCGTAAATTATGACGATCACGGATAAACTCGTTGAATCATACAAGTCGAGGTCATGTCAAATGTATAATTCCTCCGTCACAGGTATCCGGATGTATCCCAGAGATATAGATGTAAACGTCAAATCTCTATAGGAATTATCCAGTCGACTATTCTATTAGCAATCTCAAAAAAGAACATTTAGAACTAACTTCTAAAATGTACCATGGGCCCATGGATTTTATCTGATTTCTAATCATATGACTACCTATGCTCTAATACACAGAACTGATGGATCCTTTCTCGATACACACAGGACACCCTGAGGATCTATCTACACCCAACGAACAGGCGGAGGTCTGATCTTAATAGATCGGTGACGTGACTGCCATCTAAGTGTAGAAGATGTCTCATGTGCCCACAGTGGCATCTCAAGTCTAAGAATCACAAGTGCTACTCAACCCGATAAGATTCTTATTGACGTTGGTGTACCATCCATTAAGAATCTTCGATGTGTCGTTCAGTGTTTATCCGCTATAAACACCTACACGTCTATACTAGTCTCCAAGACTTATGGTTCATTGAGAAACCATTGGAATCATATATTCCAGTATACGACATGTACCGGTCTCAACGGGTTTACTATACTGACCAAGTAGTGTAAACCTTGACCAGGAACTGTCTGAGAATGATAACGTCATGTTACAACTCAATGTCAGTTGCTACGCTTTTACAACTGCACCATGACTAGTCATTCTAAGGTCATTACATCCTTACCATATTAAAAGATATATTTATTATAGAAACTGCATATATTATTCAAAATAATAATGTTTTACAGAAGTATCATAAAGAAATACAACCGGGAATTGGCGCTGTGAGCACCAACCCCAACACTTTTGTCTAATAAACAAGATTCGTAGACGCCATATGATTTAGGATCAAATCTGTCCATAGTATCCATTCTTCAAAAGTGTGGATATACGAGTCTTGTTAATATGTCCCAGACAACAATGCCACATATAAGTCTCATATGATTTATTCAATTTGAGCCTTTTGTTTGTCATATTATATGTTTGAGATTAATTTATATTCAAAATATTAATACTGTTATTCACATCTAATGTGTATATCTCAATATCATCTTTATAAACAAAACACCTAGTGTTCTGGAACATAAAGGTATTCCTGCAACAGGTTAAACTAGATTTAGAGATAATGTTTCTAGTCAAACTAGGTACATCATAACACTTTCCTAATTTAAGTACATGCCCAAAGGGCACTTCCAAAACTTAGGTTCCCACAACCAAAAATAGCGACTCTCGTCCCATTTCTGACTCACAGGTCAATCTCATATGAAGCCAGTCTCTTACTAATCAGCAGATCCCGCACATCAGTACATATGTATGTACCACATACAGTATCAAAAATCTTTTTAAAACTAGTAGTTGACATGTTTATAACAAACATACCTGAAGTCGGAGCCTTGCCCGTCTTCACATCCTTCATGTCTGCCTTGTCCATATGGCAGTCACGCTTTTAGTGACCCCGTTTGCCACATTTTAGGCAGACGTGTTGGGATATGTCATTTGTCTTCCCAGAAGACTGTGACGATTTTGCCTTTGCCCTTTTCTTCACACCATTAGAAGCCTTCGGCCAAGCCTTGGCCTTCTGGGATGTCGAAGTAAGATGCGCCTTACGCTTCTTGCCCTTTTGGAAGCTCTGGCTCTGCTTCCTTGAGCATAGCCATTAACTCTCCAAGAGTTTTCTCTTGATTCATGATGAACCCGCCCCAACATTCGGGCAGAGACTATAAGATCAAATCTATGGAAGTCTCGGCCTTGTAGGTAATTCCCAGCTAACCTAGTTGTTCGATGTCAGCAATCATCTATGACACCTAGTGCTCGAAAGATGTACCCTCTGACATACGCGAGCGAAAGAGCTTCCTTTTGCAATTCGCATTTCTAATATCTAAGGTTAGATCTATGAAGATCATTTAATTTCAACATCATGGTATAAAGATCTAATCCATAATTCTGACGACGAAATTAAGGAGTCATTGTAGCAAGCATAACAGATTGAGCACTAAAGTTATCATCATATTGAGTCTTCTAAAGCTCATGCTCTACTATTTGCTCAACTCTAGGCTCAGGCCCGAGAGGTTTCTCTATCCAATAGAGTAACTTCTCAACTCCTAGGACTATCATAAGATTCATTTCCTAATCTGGAAAATTTACGCCGTTAAAGACATTTTCACCCAGGATTATATCCTTTACGCTAATCTTTCCAGCCATCTCGATTGCAATAGTCCAACTATTCAATCAACGATTTTGGGTACACCCAAAATTTAATGGTTACTATAGTCCAACTATATGACCAACTACAAGTGGAGTTGTGTCTTGTACACTCTAACTGTTCAAAGGAAGCAATATTAAATATTAGTCCAACGATATATTTATAACAACGTAAATAAAATAAAAGAGCGTGTATTGGCAAGTATTTAAACGAAATTGCAAATTTAATACTTGCCTCCCACTATTTTTCGGCGAGCCTCTAACCCTCTGTGGAGTACTCGGGAAACCTAGTTTCCTAGTGGGCTAGGATCCCGTTAAATAACACACAACATTGACTTTGGCCAACAAGCAGTATGAAACTTAACTAGGTAGATCTCTAAGATCAATTGGATCCCATCCAATTCCTAGATCCGGTAGGTGGACCTCCAAGTCCAAAACATATATCAAATATATGCAAATATATCCAATATATTTCCTAACCTTTTCCTCTGAATCAACTAAGTCTTGGCTTTGGCTCAACAAACTTAATGATTCCAGTTAAGCGGGACCCATTGACAGTGGGAAAGCTTCGTAATCCACGTCGATGAACTATAAGTGACCTTGACTTTGGCCAACAAGTCACAACCGTCCAAGACATGCGATATAGAACAAAGCTTTTGTGGTTCAAACACATCCGCGATGGACATTGATCTTGACTTTGGCCAACAAACCAATGCCAATCTTGGATCTTGAGAGAGAACCACCCAATGGAAGGAAAAATGCTTAATATTTGATGGGGTTTTTCGTGTAATTGGCAACCAATTTATTATCTTTGATTAGGTATCATCATACACCCTTAAGCATGCATTCTAAAACCATAATAAGGCGCGAAATAAATTAATAATGATATGCGGATGGCTATATAACAAACTTTGTTCCTAGTACAAATCTCTCCATTTCCTCTCTCTTGCTATCAATATTCATACTTCTACCCAATTACATAACACTAAAAGAAACGTCATTTACAGTGAAGGGAATTGGTGAGAAGAGAAATACAATGAGAAAAGAGATAATAGGCTAAACACGCAGGTCCAATTTAATAAATTCTAAATTTATTACAATAATTTCCAAAATTGCCCTAACCCTTCTAATATCCATATGATATACATTATTCATACAAATACATCCAAGTATTCACACAAAGCATGTTATTCAATCAATCTAATCAATTAATCTTTGAATTAATGACCATCCATGTTCAAACAACGATTTGATTTGCGCGAGTCCAACTCGTTAAGATAATACTCAAAGTACGTATTCTTGAATTATATAAACTACAATTTTAAATCCAATTTAAATTGTATCCAATACTAATAATTATTTAATTCCAAATTAAATAATTACACTTTTAATAGTTCTTTAGACTTGGATTCCAAATCAATCTTAATGGATCTCAAAGGCCATTAGTATTCAATACTATTAATTAAAGTCCAATGGGCTTTTAATTAATTCTTTAGGCATGACTTTGGCCATTATGGATCAAACCCAAGATGCCAAGGCCTAATTAGGAATCACCATATGCCAAAATCAATTTAGGCCCATTAGGCCCAATTAAATTTTAAAGGCCCAATGTCATATTTTGGACTTTATGGAAATGGTTTTAGGCCCAATTGGATCCAACCCAATTGTCCTAAAACCAAACTTGGCCCACCACCCATTAAGCCCAATTACAACAAATTAAATTAACACATTATTCCAATTATATTTAATATAATTAAAGTGCAATTAACGTAATCAATCAACTAATCTATGTTTCCAAACACTAATTAAATCATTAATCATGCTCTTTAATTCCAATTCATGTCCAACACAAATTGAAGCAAAACAACTCATTCTAACATGCTTAGGCTCGCGGTTTTGACAAAAAATTTTCATGCAATTTGATTTCAATCCAATTAAATCAACATCTAACATACATTTCATGCCAACAACACATCCAATTGTCAAATTTTCAAAAAATCATCTTAAGCACAACATATGGTATATTCGGCCATGTCAAAGGATTTGGGGATTTTTGATCTAATCAATTTTCCCAAATCCATCAATGCACAAATCCAATTCAACATCATATAAACATAACCACACAACCAATTTAGGCAAATCATGCTCCAAACACAAAATCCCCAAATTAAAGTCATGAACCCTAGATTTTCAAATCAAGCTTAGGATGGCTCTAGATACCATTGTTAGTGTCCTACACATGCCACAAGATCACTAAGATGATTTTTTGTGTGAAAAATCAAAGACAAGTTGCGGAAAAACTTACTTTGATCGGATGAGATTCAAAATATTTCTTTGTATTTGTTGAAGCTCCAAGCTTTGTAGAGTGTTTCCAAAACTTGGGTGAGTTTCCCTATCACCTTGATTCACTCCTTTATGTGCTAGCAAGAACAAAAATTGAAATAAAAATTTGCCCTCCAAGAGTAGCAAACTTTCGGCCAAGGGAGGAAGAGGAGAAGGGAGAATGTTTTTGATAATTTTGTTTTCTAAAAAACTTATACAAAAGTCAACAACCAAAATGTGTATATCCTTTTTCCAAAAAAGAAATGCAAAGTGTGTTGGACAAGTTAGCATTAAAGCTCCCAACCACTTCCATCACTCAAGTGACTTGTTGATGTAAGTTGGTGGGCCCCATACTTAAATTCAAAATTCAAGTTGGGTTGCTCAACACACTTCGGGCTCGGGCTTGTTTAATCCAATTAAACGAATTTTCCGTTACGACATAATTAAATCCAATTTAATTAAATAATAATACCTCGTAAAATTATTACGGCATTCGCTTACGAATTAATTCCAAAATAATTCGTTCGCTTAAATTAAAATCCAATTTAAATTCCGTGTTGAAATCTAATTTCAATTAATATATCTAATATTTTATTTTAGCCCAATTAAATAAATTAAATAGTAAAAAATCAAATTTCAATATTAAATTCATTTTACCGATTAATTCTAAATTAATCGCATTCTCTCTTTTCGACGAATTTAATCCCAGATAAATTCTCGACGCAATTAATCCCAGATTAATTCTTTCTCTGATAATTAATCCCTGATTAATTCTTGCCGTAATTAATCCCATATTAATTCTCTTTCATAATTAATCACAGATTAATTCTGTTCGAGTCAAATCTCATCGGTGAATCTTTGGAAAGCGACCAAAGAGATCCATGGATATGTTGGTAGTAAATCCGGTTGTCGGACTATCTGAACACGTGCGTAGCTGGTACCACGTTCTTACCGATTTATAAGATATGGTTGGCTTCTAGCAAAGCACCGTGCCTACCCAATTCTCAAGAAATATTCCACGGAGAATATACAATATTTATCAGGCGTAGTATACTTTATATTGCATATTCTGATCCAATATCGGATGTAACATGCTAGGTCTGGGGCTGGAATTGTGTCTGCACTGTAAGAAACATATATCGGATAACTAGCAACTAGTATCTTTAATCGGATAATCATGACCTTGTCATATTATCCCAATAGCTGCAGTATTTTAGAGTACCAGTTTTGTATCCTACGTGATCATCACCTCCATATGACTGAAGTGATACTTCCATCTTGGCATCACACCCAATACACTACGATTCTCAGTATACCCAGAAGAGGCATACACAGAACCTGTTAAAGCCCCGGACGACCTAAACCAAAGTATACTGATTGTCGCAAGTATTAGCGATGCAAGACTCAAGTTAATACCAAATACAACTACCTTGATTCGGATTCCCGTAGACACATAGTCATACTACCAATGAGATTCCGATGGGTCTATCTAGAGTGAAGTTGTTCCCGGTCCAACGGTTAAACAAAACCTCATATCACACTTGCATAAGTATCAAATACTTAAATATACGAGAACTATGCTGTTACGCTTCCATAATACGCACAAGTGTAATACTAGTCTATTCCGCATTATCGATGTCCAGTCTCAATAATACTACGACTAGGGATATTTAATGATTAAACCTTTCATGGATTAATACTGTCTCATATCTTATTAATCCAGATTTAATCATAAGGACTTTTATCATTTATATATCTAAGTAATCCAATTACAAATGATAAAAGAGTAATTTTCTTTGTCACATAGTTAATTTGTACAAAAAACACTATGTCTTTTACAAATAGTGATGCTATAGGTCATAATTGTCCAACAACCGGCAGGTAACAGATCCCAATGCCACCTAAGCCACTAAAAATTGACAAATACTGAAGAACCTCACATTTACCATGTTACCATTCATTCATATCCGTGCTCAAACACATGCAATCATAACCGACTTAATGTAAAACTCAAGACAATACGTACATAAACTGAATATTCATCATCTACACATCAACATCATCTGATTGTCATACAGTAAAATGTAAACATAGAAGACTACATTCTATATGAATGTAACTCAAGCATGATGGACAATGTGCCTAGTGACTACAATATAACTCTTGTCTTTGACTCATGTCTCCAAAAGTTGCGCGTACCTCACCGACTAACAGGTCTTGCAAAACTGGAGAGTGGGGGTGAGTCCTAAGGAACTCAGTGAGTAGAGCTACAAAATCAGGAAAAACAGAGTCAAATACTGCTGAATAAATTATCAAAATCATAAAATTCACTTTCCAAAATTATGTGTTGTAAACTGGTTCTTTTCCTTTCAAATTTTTGGGAAAACTGTTTCTGAAAATCAACTGTTTGAAAATCTCTATAAGATGTGGAAAAACATGACGCATGGGGGCATTACGTATCGTCGTCCCCTCATACGCTTAATGTAACATCCCCAATCCGGGAGATGCTACCAGTAGGGAATCGGCCGTACTATTCCCCTAAGCCTATGACTTTCTATCTATGAACAACTTTATTACTATTTTCTTAAACATAATCTCATATACTAGACCATTGCCCAAACCATGACATAGAATATAAAATAGTACACACACAATTAAAACTCAACATTACTTATCTTAACGACTCTTTACATGAGTACTTATACACAACTTTGTATTATAATTATCTGAAACTGGACTATATTATTCTTGACTGAACTTTATCTCTGAATCGACTTGGTGCACCAAACCCTCTTGTGACTGCCATCATGATCCATCCTCTCGAGCTCATCCTATAAGAATACCTACAAAACAAAGAAAATATGAGTGATGGGGTTAGATCGTTTGAATGATCTAAGTGAGTGGACAGTTTAAAAAAGAATAAATACTAAAATGCTTTTGAAAATCTATAGTTCTATAAACCAGTTCATCTCAAATCATCTTTCCTGAAATCTCTTTCATTAATTGAAAACAACTTTCTTTCTTGAAAACTTTTCTAAAATTTACTTTTCTGAAAGTCTCTTATAAACTTTCTTTCTGAAAACTTTATTTTTAGAAAACTTTTCTCTGTAAAACTATCTTTTCTAAAAATTTGTCTCTGAAAACTAATTCTGAAGTATCTGTTTGTGAAAACTATCTGTGAAAAACCTGACGCTTGGGGGCGTTACGTATTGTCGCCCCTTCATACGCCTAATTAAAGCCAGGAGTGCAAATCCATGATATTGGGGCGTTACGTATCCTTGTCCCCCAAAGCATGCCACTATATGTCCTTGAAATTAGTGGTCTCGGGGCGTTATGTATCGCCGTCCCCTAAGCCACTGAACTAGAACCGGTGGTGCGGATCTATGCTGCCCTCCAGGCTCAAAAATATAGGATCTAGGGGTCATCCATAGTCCTTGACTGTGTGTGCACACGATATCTAAATCCGTCAATTCTATCTCTGTTTTAAGTTACATATAGAGGTGGGTTTTTTCCCCCATGCCTCGAAAACATAAAATCATCACTTTTTCTAAATCATTTCTCAAATCGTCTTTTTTCTAAAACATATCTGAAAGTAAAATCGGCTAATGCCCTAAAATGCTGAAAAGTAAGTCTTTACGTAAAACAATATAAATGTAAAATTAACTTAGAAAAAGAGTGTCGACTCACTGGTTTTAAGATATGGTTGTTGTTACTTCACTTTGTCGGAGAATGATGCAGTTCTTGCGATAATCTATAGTTGAGAAACTCAATTAGAATTTGAGATAGGAGATATGTTTCAAGGTTTGATTAATTTTCTTAATTCTACCAATCCATCAACACCACATGACGTGTTATGTTAATGACTTATCAAATTGCGCGTATATGCCTTAATATGAAACCCTTATAATGGTCCATAACCTTATGAATTGGAAACTAAAAAATTAATAAATTTATCATATATCGCATCATGCCGCTGGGTCTGGCGCGATGCGATGCGCACTTGTTCAGACCTGAGGCAGAACTTCTACTCATTACGCGTCGCGACGCAAGGCCTTAGGCGTCGCGATGTTCACAATTCTAGAAATGTTCCTGTGATAATTTCCAGTGCGCGTCGCGACGCTAGGCCAAATTCAGGGCCTAACACCAACTCCTTATGCCTAGTTTTCTCTAAAACACTACCCACACTTTAATACTACAATTCTCACTCAAAAATTCATTAAACTTCAATGTAACCACTTGCTAATCCAACACTCCTTAGCCTATCTTAACTCTTTAATTTTATATCCCAATTAGCTCCAAACTTAAGGTCTCAAGTAATTGGTCATTTTTTACAATCAAATCACATACTCATTATGCCACTAAAAGCAATTCCTAGTATGTTTCTATCATCAACATGGTATTCTATCATCAAAAATCCTTCATCCAAAATTTGGGTCAAAGGCTCTTACCTCATTTCCTTGATTTCCTTCATCTTATAAGTCTTCTATGGTGGCTTTTCTTCTTTCTAGCTTGTATTGGGAAGATTTGAGTCTAATTCTCATTCTTTCCTTCTTTATTCTTCATTTTTTTCTTCTTCTCTCCCTCACGTCTCTCTCTCTATCTTTTTCTCTTAAAATTTTTAGTGATGAAGGAATAGTATCTCCCTTTTATATTAGGGGCCAATTATAATTGGTATTTCTTAAAGAAATGTGTAGAAACTTTGAGAAATTAAGATATTTCTATAGATAGGTCCATGAGCATTATTCATCTCAAATTTTGAGTTACGTTTTCGGCTTGTTTCTAGTCCGAATCTGGAAAATATTCATCACGAAAGTTGTAGGCTTCGATTTTAGCTTTCCGATGATATAAAATTCATAAAAATAAGAGTTCATATAAGAAAGTTATGGCCCAAATACTGTAGGCAGTCCGGAGTGGAACATTATACAATTTCGTATCGGAATTTTGAGGAATTTATCGATTGTCCCCAATGTCATTTCATGAGTGTATATGTGTTCAAACAAAATTTATATTATGTAACACTCATCCCATGATGTAACAGTAGTCGGGATTTCCGGTCGTTATAAATTACCCCCTAAATAGGATTCGTCCTCGAATCATTTTGGGGTCTAACTCGCGGATTTGTCTTGGTTCGAGGATATCTTACTTTTTTGCTATACTTATCTTCCCTACCTTTCTTTATACTCTTATGTTCGAGACTTACTATTAAAATTTCTGAGAAACTCTTGTTATACTTGTACGTACTTATTCAAAGTTTGTGGCCTTAGTGGACTTTTATTTAGTACTTTACACTTTCCTTTATACTATATCTAACTTTATGCATCCTGGAAATCTCATTCTAAACCTTTAGTTATATTTAATGTTCTCTATTTCGGTTATTCGCATGATCTATCACTTTGAAAGTTTATATTATATATTCGTGACTTGTCGTCCTGCTCATCTTAGTTTCATTCTGATTTTGGAACCTTCATATCTCCAGTCATGACAACAATAATTCCTAAATATCCTTAGGAACTTTTGTTACTCTTTATGTTTAAAGTATCCCTATAGTACTTTATATTATAACCAATAACTTTCACTTTTCCTTGACATGTGTATATTTCGGGTTCTTCAGCTATTCTACTTAAATGACTTTATAAGATATACCTTACTTTAACATTTATTATCGTAACTTAACTAACTATTTGACCCTCATAGTTTCTTCTTTACTAAATCTCATTTGCTTATAAGCTTCCTCATTCGAGTTCTCACATATATGACTATCTCTAGGTTTAGGACTTCATGACTTATAGCTAACCTCTCCAAGTACTTTTACTGTCAACTGATGGTTCTCATATTTAGGATGTTACATCAGGGTAGTTCTCTATGGTGATTCTTCTTGATTGTCTAAGGAGTTATGGGCAAGGTATCTATACTAAGCCTGATTATATACATCTTTATGCTAAATTTATATTCTTTATTACTATGTTGACACTGGTTATTCTGGTTTACTAATCTGCACCTTTGATTTCTTTGCTAGCACTGATACGGTTATTTTCTTTCATACGACTTGTTCTTTATGATTGGTTGCATTCTAGAATATCCCTTTTTTTTTTGTTCCCATAGTCTTACTCAGCTGAGTGGCGTTAATCAGATATATAAAAGTATACACGACTTGTAAGTCTTATCTTCACCCGAGGTCCGTTTACGTATATTATACCTTGATGATTCATTCATTGTGTTGAATACAATATTACAGCAAACTCATCTCCTCGACCTCATACTATACTACATATCTACCAAACCATCCATACTTGTGGCTAAGGCTATCCCAAACCCGTGGTGGTTTGGTTAACTTAAACTATGACTAGCTACTTCTCAAAGATCACATGGGTTAAAACCTAATAGAACTTGGGTTCTATTCCAACACTGAGAGATCTCGTTGTGATGTTCTTCTAATATTTTCGTCTCACCTCGACAGTTCTACTTTCAAATCTTATGGTTAGTGTTCTTTTCATCTTTTATCCTGCTCTATTATATGCCTGAAACTTCTGTAATCTAATAGTTTGGTATCCATCATGGGTTCATCTGTTTTATGGGGGCAACTTTAAGGTTAATACATGTTGGACAATTATAACCCATATCGTCACTATTTGTAAAAGACATTGTGGTTTTTGTACAAATTAACTATGTGACAATGGAAATTGTTATTTTATCATTTTGTAATTAGATTACTTGAATATATAAATGATAAAAGTCCTTATGATTAGTTCCGGATTATAAGATATGAGACAATATCAATCCGCTAAAATTTTAATCATTAAATATCCATAGTCGTAGTATTATCGAGATTGGACATCGATAATGCGGAATAGACTAGTATTACACTTATGCGCGTTATGGAAATGTAACGACATAGTTCTGATATATTTGAGTATTGGATACTCATGCAAGTGTAATAGGAGGTTGTTTTTGCCGATGGTACGGAAACAACTTCACTCTGGATAGACCCCGCAGAATCCGATTGGTAGTATGACTAGTGTCTATGGGAATCCGCATCAGGGTAGGTGTATTTGGTCTTACCCTGAGACTTGCATCACTAATACTTGCGACAATCAATACGCTTGATTTTGGTCGCCCAGGGCTTTAACAGGTTATGTGTACGCCTCTTCTGGGTTATTGAGAATCGTAGTATATTGGGTGTGATGTCAAGATGTAAGTATCACTTTAGTCATATGGAGATGATGATCACGCAGGGATACATAAATGGTACTCTATTATGTTGCAACTATTGGGATAATTTGACAAGGTCATGATTATCCGATTAAAGAGACTAATTGCTAGTGATCCGATATATCCTTCGTACGGGGCAGACACTATTCCAGCCCCAAGCCTTGCATGTGACATCTGATACTGGATCGTAATACGCAATACTTAGTATACTACGCCTGTTATAGATTATATATTCCTTAAGGAATATTTCTGGAGAATTGGGTAGGCACGGCACTTTGCTAGAAGCCAACCATGTCTTGTAAATCGATAAGAACGTGGTACAAGGTACACACGTATTCGGATATCTGACGACCAGATTTACTGCCAACATATCCAGGGATCTCATGGGTCGTTTCCCCCGAAGATTCACCGATGACGTATGACTCAAACAGAATTAATCTAGGATTAATTATGAGAGAGAGAAAATTAATCTAGGATTAGTTGCGGAAAGAATTTATCTGGATAAAATTCGATTTGAAGAGAGAGAACGATTAATTTGGAATTAATCGATTAAATAATATATTCGATATATTAAATGAAATTAGATTTCATAGCGGAAAATCAAAGAACACACACACTTCTGTCTTCTTGCTTTGGGTGTGAATCACTATCTCTCTTCTTCTCCTCACCAAAGCCGATAGTTGCTTCTCTTGATTGGGAAATTTTATAGAAAAATTTTCCTAAGCTAGCAATTGAAAGGAGTCTACAAAGGTGATAGGGAAATTATCCCATTGAGTTTGGAATTCTAAGATCAAAGCTTGGAGCTCAACATACATATAAAGGAGAGCTTGGAGCACTTGACAAAGGTTGCAAAATTTTTGTTGTCTACACATCCATATAGCCGACAAATGTAAGTATTTTTTCCGCAATCTTAATTTGAGTATTCACATAATTTATGCTTAATAGATCCTTGGCATGTTCTAGCAGAACCCAACAATACCAAGGTCCATCTTTGCTGATGCGATCTATCAAGGGTTGGGAGGTGTGGGATTGGTTCTGACGCCTTCCAGGTGGTGGTGATCTCATCAGCTACCTGATTACGCCGAAAAAGTACTTACGGCTATCGCAGTATAGTAGGGGTGTCAATTCCTCAGAGAGATAGTTACAAGGAATTAATTTACTTAAACAAAAATGTTAACAATAACTTAATTAAATAAAAAGATTAAATTGATAGTTAAAGTAAAGATTAATAAAAACAATTAAAAGATATCAATAGAAAGAGGCAACAAGCATCGGGAATCCCTTTCGTATCAAATTTCTATATCCAGTTATTGATTCCCGTTATTACTCAATTGAAGTTTTCACATCCCAAACCAACAATCGAAAAATATTCAATTGTAAGCATATTAAATTCTAAGGTAATTGATGATTTATTTTCTCTATGTTAATAGCACATAAAGTCATCGTTACGACTTATCTAACGTCGACAATATACCCTCAGGTAATACTGCAGCAGAAGACCAAATCATAAAACAACTTTGCCAGTTACAACTGGGTTCACAAATCACACATAGAAGAAGCATGACTGGATCTATATGCAAGTTTGATAAAAAGAGTTTCTGGATTCATATAATCAGAAGATAATAAAGAATAACAAACTTCAATTGTATTTGTTAGGGATATGCCCTATACCCAACTTGTGGATGGGCTATATATACATGTATTTGTAATATTTTCATTAATTAATAAAATGACAATCTTTATTATACGTGTCTTACTTATATGAATCATCAAACACTGTAATAAATCCCTTGGAGTAATAAGATGATGTCTTCCACGCCTTATGAGAATCATTACTCTCAAACATTCCTAGTCATAGTTTTGTGAATAATTTGGGCGTTCACAAAGCAGAGAGACTAGCATGATGATATGATCCACCTTTAAGTGGGGTAGCCGATCTCATAGGCTACTAGCGGAGATCCGTCCGCTTGGTGTATCACATGGATGCCTGAGTTGCTCGTGTCCATCGAACTGACCGCCGAACGTTTTCACATTGAGTGTTTATCCCATGTGTCTGTGAGAACTTTCATGTATCGATTGTATGATTAGTCCTTAGACTTGAGGTCTTTACAATCTTATGTGTGGATCAAATGACTTTGATATTCTCCTTCCCCGGTTCAAAAAATCCGGTAATAAAGGTATGATTGGGTCATTTATTGAAACACATGAAGTTTTTAAAGATACAACAGAGAATCGCCACTCTCTCTGATAATATTTTCTTATAAGAGTAGTATTCCAGTTCGTGGGTTGATATGTGTGATCAGGGCTTGAGACTGTGGCCGCAGCGGAACAATCATATGATATTCTTAGGTTAGCACGATTCATGACACTATCAACATCATATCTTTGACTATATGGGTGGACACTTTCCATACCCTAGGTCAAACGGTGGGGATATAGTGAGGCGAGAGACTGTATCATATGTAAATCGCATACATAATGGGTATATATCTTTCCTTCTCATTTGGGGGCATTTGCATGTTGCTAGATGTCAACCTTGGTCATTGAAATTGAACGACTATCTGATCGTAGGATAATTTATGTTCGATTAAATTATCACGATTCATTTCATGTCCAACTTGAGGGGAACCCAAAAGGTCACACACAACAAAGTCGAAATCAATGGTTAATAGTGCACAGTACAAATTTAACAGCATATATGATTGTTGTAGGAATTGTTCATAAATGGTTCAATGTATTTAATTATTGAACAGATCATTTATGAGGTTCCAAAGTGGCTTAGGGATTGGTGAATGACGATAGGGGTACTTTGGGAATTGGAAAAATGAATAATAAAAAAACATGAATAGTAAATTTTTAATTTTTTTATTTGAATTCCAATTCAGCCCAAACTCTTATTAGGGTTTTATAATCTCATTAAACCACTATATTAAGATCCAATGGCAACGATTTAATTAGCATTTATCCCACATCAGATTCTTAATTAATTTTGTTGTCTTTGGAGCACCTATATAAACCCAAAGAATTCTTTACAAATTTTTGCACCAAACCTTTCATATCTTGAGTTTATATAAGTGAGCAACTCTAAAGTTTAAGAGTAAGCCAGTGATTTTTAGGATCTTTAAGTCTAATTGACTAGAGGAACCTCGAGTTTAAAGTTTTGAGGTATTTGCCTAGGCTAGCACCAATGGCAAAATACCCGTGCACTCAAGGCTTAGTCTTGCCGTTGAGTTTTGGCTTTGGTGTGTGCACCTTTGGAGGCCACACACTTGGGTGGCTCTTTGGAACGTGGAAGAGCTTGCTGAGTTCGAGAAAAGCTTGTAGATTGGAGGGAGGACTGGAGGAGTCTTCAGTTCAAGTAAGTCTTTTTCTTTCTTTATTTTAATTAGAGTTCTTATGATAGTTAACATGTTTAGGTTTATGTTCTTTGCATGTTTTATGAGTTTTTATGCTTAGAATATATAGTAACATACCTAGACTTATAGAATAATCAAAACAAATGGGTCTTGGGTAAAGGGATAGCGGCATCATAATTTGATTTATTAAATTTTCCGTTGCGCACTCGCGGCCGCTTCCCAACAGTGGTATCAGAGCGCCGTTTGTGTTTTGATTAGTTCTCTCTCATTTGAATTCGAAATTGGGTGTGTAAAAGCTCGTTGGAAAGCTAACACCCTGAACTTACATTTAGGCACAAGTTTTGCATGATTTGGTTAATATTTGAATTTTGAAATTGCATTTAAAGTTCATGCATCTGTAAAAAAATATGAATAGTAAATATATTTGATTAAAATAAAATGCAATATCAAAATTAAATATTAATCAAAGTTATTTAATGCCTAAAATAATTCCAACATATTAAAACTCATATGCTTGATGATTCTATGTATGATTAGAATCGACATGATTATTTTAGGGTACAGGCATCTAGAGACTTTCTAAGGAAATAGAGAGTGTATTGCTTATCCCTTAGGTAAGTAATTATTCCGTGATGAACTTAGAGATTTATTACCTTTAAGGCTAATAAATATAAATAACTTGTTTATAATAAAAGACATTATAAAATATACAAGTGGGGTGGGACCAATGCGTTAATAAAACTTTCCAAACTAAAGTTAATTTAACCAAAGCTTTTACTAGAGTTAGATAATGATTTGGTGTATTCCTTCACTCACTACCTTTTTATAGCCAAAAGGAAAAGCTGTGAAGATATCTAGATAATCATTTACTAAAAGCTTACCGTAAAGCATATTTAAAGTGTTGGACTAATTTGGAGGATCTATTGTTTATTCCTGTCACCAAGGCAATAAGAGCCTAAGAGGTAATGGTATTTAAGAGAGTTCGCTCCACCCTCCCTCTGAGGAATTTTCAATGGAGGAATCCATTTGATAATTATTCACTTAAACTTGCTAAAATCCTCAATAATAATTTAAGTATAAAATTTGCCTCCCATTTTAAAGTATAGACCCAAAGAGCTTAAACCGTATTGGCAGGACTAGGCTTTACCAGACTGACCAATACCAATTTGTCCCTAAATCGTACTATTGACAATGGTTTGACTTTTCTGAGTAATAAGACGCAGTGACCCTTAGGCGTGGTCTTATAACCTAGTGGCAAAGATTGGGTGTCCACAAGGACTAGCATAAGCTATGGCATGTTTGATTGCCCAACCCAATGATCAAGGAATTGTTATTTATATCATAAATTGGTTGGGAACCTACCTAATTATCGTATTTTATAACGACCGGCCCTAGTCGGAGTTATGAAATGATGATAATGGGATCTTTGCCCACAAGAAATACATCATATTGGGGTTGATGCGATTTGCTTAAAATTTTAAAACAATTGAGTGGGAGCAACTTCATAATATTAAAAGCCCATGTTATTATGAAACATTAATGAAAACATATTCCTAATTTTAACATTCTCTCTTAACAGGTGGGTTAAAATACGTCAAACCGGGTATGCGAAGTCCTACATCAAAGACGGCCAAATTTATGGTCACATTTTTTTTCTTTGGGATTTCGTTATTTATTTTTATCTATTTATTCACTTTTACCATTATTTTATTTCGCCTTTATTTTTTTATTTATCTTTTTGTCTATTTATCGTTATTTTATTTCGCCTTTATTTTATTTATATTTTGCTATATTATTTCGCATCTATTTTCATGTCCATTTACATTACATTAATGATTATGTGTGTTATCGTTTGCAGTATATCAGATGGAAATCCAGATGTAAATTCCATAATCGAATCCGATTGGACTGTAGTGCGATTTGTACTTGGGATACAACACCACGTGCCACTCGGGAAATACTCATATATGTTAGGGATATGCCCTATACCCAACTTGTGGATGGGCTATATATACATGTATTTGTAATATTTTCATTAATTAATAAAATGAAAATCTTTATTAAACGTGTCTTACATAAATTATATGAATCATCAAACACTGTAATAAAGCCCTTGGAGTAATAAGATGATGGCTTCCACGCCTTATGAGAATCATTACTCTTAAACGTTCCTAGTAATAGTTTTGTGAATAATCTGGGCGTTCACAAAGAGGAGAGACTAGCATGATGATATGACCCGCCCTTAAGTGGGGTAGCCGATCTCATAGACTACTAGCGGAGATCCATCCGCTTGGTATATCACATGGATGCATGAGTTGCTCGTGTCCATCGAACTGACCGCTGAAAGTTTTCACATGGAGTGTTTATCCCATGTGTCTTTGAGAAATTTCATGTATCAATTGTATGACTAGTCCTTAGACTTGAGGTCTTTACAATCTTATATGTGGATCAAATAACTTTGACATTCTCCTTCCCCGGTTCAAAAGATCCGGTCATAAGGGTATGATTGGGTCATTTGTTGAAACACGTGAGCAATGGCTAAAATTAAATTAGCATTTATCCCACATCAGATTCTTAATTAATTTTGTTGTCTTTGGAGCACCTATATAAACCCAAAGAATTTTTCACAAATTTTTGCACCAAACCTTTCATATCTTGGGTTTATATAAGTGAGCAACTCCAAAGTTTAAGAGTAAGCCACTGATTTTGAGGATACTTAAGTCTAATTGACTAGAGGAACCTCGAGTTAAAAGTTTTGAGGTATTTGCCTAGGCTAGCACCAATGGCAAAATACCCGTGCACTCAAGGCGTAGTCTTGCCGTTGAGTTTTGGCTTTGGTGTGTGCACCTTTGGAGGCCACACACTTGGGTGGCTCTTTGGAACGTGGAAGAGCTTGCTGAGTTCGAGAAAAGCTTGTAGATTGGAGGGAGGACTGGAGGAGTCTTCGGTTCAAGTAAGTTTTTTTCTTTCTTTATTTTAATTAGAGTTCTTATAATAGTTAGCATGTTTAGGTTTATGTTCTTTGCATGTTTTATGAGTTTTTATGCTTAGAATATATAGTAACATGCCTAGGCTTGTAGAATAATAAAAACAAATGGGTCTTGGGCAAAGGGATAGCGGCATCATAATTTGATTTATTTAATTTTCCGCTACGCACTCGCGGCCGCTTCCCAACAATATATGCATGATTAACCCCCTTTTTTTTGTTTGCCATTTATTTGTTGACACTTTTCCTAGATTAAAAACATCAATAGATACCTGACATGCTTTTTTGTCGCAACTTCTCTACGAAAAGCTTGATCTTTCGTCTTATACGAAGCCAACTCCTCATTTATCACCTTACTTTACATGTCTATGTCATTGGGAAAGAAAGCCTCCACAACCGTAAATACCCCATCCATTACATTTGCATCGTATCCACTGCTTGTATCTTTATAATAGTAGTAAGGATTTAATAGATAAGTGACGCAATACAATGGGGTATCAAGCCGACCTTCTATTTTGCTATCAATTATCTCCAAGATTGGCCGATAATTATTCTCAATATTGTTCAATGCCTCATTTATCTCTTTTTTTTCATTCTTTAGCTCTCCATATACAAAGCCCATAGATGGCTTTCTATCCACATCAACTAGTCGAAGCACCCTCACCAAAGGTGCAAACACCTTCAAACACTGAGTCACACCATTCCAAAAATAAACAGTCATCACCGTGGCTAATGTCGCTTTCCCTGTAGCTTGTTTCGACCATGTGCACTAATCCCATTATGTACTAGCAAACATGGTTCGCAAACTTTTTTTTTCAATCAAAATTTGAAACGTTAATAAAGCAGAGGCAAACCTAGTTACTCCTGATCTCACTATATCCCTCTATTTTGTAAATGACCTTATCATGGACAAATTCTAGTGAGGGGCATACAAAAAAATGGTGAAAGCCTTGGCACTATCAATGGTTTTTTTGTACCTCAACAATTTCCCAATACTTTCAAGCATGAAGTTTATGGTGTGAGTAGCACAGGAACTCCAAAAAATATTTTGCATCTTTGCCTTCAACAACTTTGTTGCGGCCATATTGTTTGAGGCATTGTCAGTTACCACTTGAACCACATTTTCCACCCCCACTTGTTCAATACCCGTCATAACATACTCATAAATGTGCTCGGTAATATGTACCACATCGGAACTTTCCTTGGAAGAAAGGAAAGTGGTACCTATTGTGCAATTAACACATAATTTCATTATACTTCCACTCATTATCATGTTGTTGTAGAAAAACTTTAACTCTTTCAATAATGGCTCATTCAATACATATTGGATAGGACCTCAGAAACCCGGTCCGAATTGACCAACTGACTCCATCATCGCTATCCAGCTATCATTTGTCAATGGTATTGGAAGGAATATCAGATTCATAAACCCACTTAACAACAAATCGCTTCACATTATTGGTATTTTCTTTTAAAATTGTTTCATTAATATTTTGTTGCCTCATTATTTTACCATCACTAACTGAAGAATCAGGAGGGGTTACCACTGTCCACCTATCCAAAGGGCCGCAATGTCGAGGGGTATTGAATCTAACCCTTCTTCGAATTTCATATTCTTCATCGCCCCCAATATTAACTCCTTACCTTATCTCACTCACATGTTTTTTTATTCATTGTCTCTAAAATGGCTTGTCTACACTTCTCTTGATCCTCTTTATTGGACTTTGGATATTTTGCAACATTTCCCGATATATGCCCAATATGTTCTTTCATTCTGTAAACTCCTCCGGAAAAAGTTTTTGAACATAACTTGCATTTAACTTTATCCAAGTTATTCGGATCCACTAAAGCTCTATACTCCTATCGAACATCATTTGAGCTCCATTTAAGCACATGACTACACTCCGAAATAGAGACCGCGGAAGAAAAAGCCATGTCCTACTAAGAATGAATCAATTAATTTAACTAGTAATTACTAAATAGTAAATACTAATAGCTAATTAGTTATTAATTAATATGCCCAAGTAACAATTAATTATTTAACATCATATCATCATAAATCCTAAAATTTATTTACTTTTTATCTTTTATTTATAATTTATTAACTAATTTAATTAGTAATTACTACTAATTACTAAATACTAATAGCTAATTAGTCATTAATTAATATACCCAAGTAACAATTAATTATTTAATATCACCATAAACCCTAAAATTTATTTACTTTTATCCTTTCTTTATAATTTATCAACTAATTTAATTAGTAATTACTAATAGCTAATGACTTATTAACTAACAAAAAAAAAACAGTCAATTTATATTTAGGGTAATAGGATTTTAGGTCAAATTAATAAAATTAACAAAATAGCAAAATTAGTTAATTAGTTATAGTTATAACGAAAGCCATGTCAGAATGAACCATTTTATTTCTGTTGGAATAAAAAAAAAATACTTACCGTGAAAAGGTGAAGAGAAGAGAGAGAGCAAAGAGTGTTAGATAATTATGACCCATAGCGTCACTATTTGTAAAAGACATTGTGGTTTTTGTACAAATTAATTATTGTACGGGCCAAATTTGGGCCCAGGGATAAAATCGACATTTACCTCAAGACCAACCACTAAACCTGGAGCCCATTAGTAGATCCAGCCTATAAGCAAAAATGTCATACAAGGAAACTCCACGGGCCCCCTCATGGGCCCAAACTCATTAACATGAAGAGAACCAACGGACACCAGTTACAAAAAATCAAGAGAGAATCTGAATTCATAAACATCACCATGAAGTCGACGGTTTCGAGGGATAGACACGACTGTCAGTTATCAGACATAAATCACCTGAATTAAACCATGATTGACAACGACTCCAACGGGCATAATAGGGACCCCACATCAGGGAACCTATAAAATAAGAAGACAACACAATAGAGAGGGGATTTATTAAGGTCCCAATGATGAAATACACCGCCCTTGTTGGTTTCTATTAAGGTCCCAAGGATAAAATCAAGCATAAAACAAGTATGAATACACATCAAAGGAGTTGCAGAATACTCACAAAAAACGGATTGGATGCTACGAAGAACAAAAATTTCTGCCCTCCTCCATGAAGCTCGGCAGTGGGCTGATTTTATCATCAAAATTTCGGCCATGGACTCCATGAAATCTTCAAGCTCCAAGCTTCCAAAATGGATTCCAAGCTCACGAAATCACTACCCTATCACCTTGGTATGTCTCATAGAGTGTGCTAGCACTTTGATCTTGCAATAAAATCATTCATTTCTTCCTCCTAGCTCACAGTTTGAGCTGAAACCAGTGAAGGGAAAGACAATGGCAGTGGGCGAGAGAGAGAAGAAATGGTGAAGAGAGAGTGAAGTGTTTTGGCTCCCAAAACCATATGCCAAGAGAGAGAAAATGAAAAGTGTAAATAGGTTTTATATTTTCCAAAATTAATTAACCATTTACCATTTTTCTATTTGCAAAAATTCAAATGTACAAGCCTTTTAACTTTCCAACCACTTCCATCACTCACATCACTCAATCAAGTGACACCTTGTCACATCACTCAAAGTGACATTTGATTTGACGCTTGATGTGACTAATGATTTGACGCTTGATTTGACTTACGTACCGCACTCGAATTCGAAATACGAATACGTTCGCAAACAATCTCGGGCTTGGGTTCGCTAATTCCAAATTAACGAATTTTCTGTTGTGACGTAATTAAATGATTACGCCTAGCGAAATCACTATTCACGTCGCTAACGAATTAATTCTAAATTAACTGGCTCGCCCAAATTATAATCTAATTTTAATTCCGCGTCGAAATCTAATTTCGTTTAATATATCAAATATATTAATTAACCGATTAATTCCAAATTAATCATTCTCTCTCTTTAATTGATATTTTATCCCAGATAAAATATCTCCTCAATTAATCCAGTTTAATTTTCTCTCTCATCTAATTAATCCCAGATTAATAAAGTGCGAGTCATACATCATCGGTGAATCTTCGGGAAGCGACCCATGAGATCCCTGGATATGTTAGCAGTAAATTTGGTCGTCGGACTATCAGAACACGTAAGTACCTAGTACTACGTTTTACCGATTTACAAGACAAAGTTGGCTTCTAGCAAAGCGCCATGCCTACCCAATTCTCCAGAAACATGCTTACAGGAATAAGCGATATATATCAGACGTAGTATACATAGTATCGTGTATGTCGATCCAGTATCGGATGATCACGTGCTAGGCCTGGGGCTGGAATTGTGTTTGCCCCGTACGAAGCACATATCGGATGTTTGGTAACTAGTCTCTATAATCGGATAAACCTGACCTTGTCATTTTATCCCAATAGCTGCAACATTTAAGAGAACCAGTCTAGTATCCTACGTGACCATCATCTCCACTATTAATGGAGTGATACTTCCGTCTTGACGTCACACCCAACACACTACGATTCTCAATATACCCAGCATTGGCGTACACAGAACCTGTTAAAGTCCTGGACGACCGAAACCAAAGTATATTGATTGTCGCAAGTATTAGCGTTTCAAGTCTCAAGTTAAGACCAAATACACCTACCCTGATTTCGGACTTCCATAGACACATAGTCATACTACCAATGGAATTCCGAGGGGGTCTATCCAGAGCGAAGCTATTTCCCGTACCATCGGTAAAACACAACCTCCTACTACACTTGCATGAGTATCCTATACCCAAATATATGAGAACTATGCCGTTGTGCCCTCACAACGCGCGCACTAGTGTAATACTAGTCTTTTACGCATTTATCGATGTCCAATCTCGATAATGCTCTAACTAGAGATATTTAATGATTTATCCTTCGTGGACTGATACTGTCTCATATCATTCTCCGTCCAGGGAGAAATCATAGGGACCTCCTATCATTTATACATCTAGATGATCTAATCACAAATGATAAGAGTGCAATCTCCTTTGTCAAATAGTTAATTTGTACAACAACACCATGATTTGTATATATAGTGACGCTATGGGTCATAATTGTCAAACAATCTCCCACTTGGCCTATAGCCTGTCACTCGAGTGTCTTACACCCGAACTATGTATGGTTGGCTCAAACTGCTAAGAAAAGCCTTTCGTCAGCGGATTCGCATGATTATCATCTGATGCGATTTATTCGGTCATCACATCGCCACGATGTATGATCCGAACGAATCAGATGAATATCGAAGTATATATCTAGATCGTTGATGAGACCATTAATTCTTTAGCCTGCGCTGCAGCCTAGCTCAGCTGCTAACAGAATTATATCTAATCTAATTAGATTTTTTGTCGACCCAAATGGCTTCTATTGCCGCCTCTGCTGCAGCAATAACCCGTATTTGTTGTTTATTCGGTAACAATATCTTGCTTGGAAGATTTCCAGATCATTGTTCCGTCATTCAAACTGTATAGTACCGTTTACGACTTATAATCGTCTTATCGATTTATGAAACTTGCTACAGTGATCCCAGTCACTTCAAGTTATCCTTCTTCATAGATTAAGACAACATCCTTAGTTCTCTAAGATACTAAGTATGTTCTTAACTTCAATCCAGTGACTATCACTCAGATTGGCCTGTTTATGAATCCATATACTCAAAGCGTATGAGACACCAGGTCGCGCACATTTTTCAATGTACGATTTCTCGGAGAGTTTTCTCGAAAGCCAAGCTTTCACCGATTTTATTATGTGAATATCATTACTAAGAAATGACATATTATCATTATTTTATAGGACAATATTGTCAATGCGCTCCCACTAACCTCCTTATATACACAAGAATTATTTCGTTTTGAATTAAATCATACTCCATTATGATTACATCAAAACGATAATTCCATGAACTCAATGCTTGCTTCAATCCAAACATGGATCGAATAACCCGCAAACCTTGTTTGCTAGTTTTAGTGCGATAAAACCGACAGGATGTTATAAATATCCTCCAAAAGGTTTCCTTTGAAGGAAAGCGATTTTCCCATTAAGCTGACATATTTCATAAATGAAACATGCAGCATTAGCAAGCATTATCCAAATGGATTTACCGTGGCAACAGGTAAAAGGTTGAATCGTAATCAACACAATGTTGATAACGATACCTTTCGGCTAAAAGCCTAGCTTAATACGTTGGTATGTTGCCATCCATGTATGTCTTCCTTGAAGACTTATAAGTACCAATAGGCACAATGCATTGCGGTACATCAACTAGTATCCAAACTTGTTGATATACATGGAATCCATTTCGGATTTATGGCACTTTGCCATAATAGGGAGTCGATACCTTGTATCACTTCCTCATACGTATTCAGTTGGTATTCCTCAATAAGTTGGACATCTTTATGAGGTGAGATCAGAAACCCATACCCCAGGTTATTTTCTGACTCTCTCCGACCTACGCGGTTCTTGTGTATTCGAAGATTGATGGTATAGTTTCATCCTTGATGAACTATCTATGTTCCATTAAGGATTCGGTGCCTTAAATAGTATTACTTCGATTTTCATCAAGTCTTACTATCCTCCCACTTACCATTGCATATCGGTATTCCTCTTAGGAAAACCGCATGGCGAGCAACAATCTAATTGTTCTCTAGTGAGATGTATAAGTACTATACTTTGGTATCCCTAGGATAACCTACAATTGGCACTTATCCAATTTGGGTTTTTAGTTTGGTATCATCGAAAAATATGCGCAGCATCCCAAATATTCAGGAATGTGAAACCCGGTTTCTTTCCTGTTCATATCTAATATGAAATCTGTCAAATAGATTATTATGGAATCTTATTCAAAATAAGTTTTGCACTGTTTATGCTTATCTGTTGAAGGAAATGGTAGCTCAGAGAGACTCATGATTAACCTTATCATGTCCAATAAGATTCGGTTACTCAGTTCGGACACATTGTCAAACTGACATGTTCCGGTAAGAGTCCTTATTTGGAAAAATACTATACTCTTTCAAGTATACTAGAAACGTATTGCTTAAGTATTTTCCATTACGGTCTTACCGTGACGGTATAATACTTTAGCCGATCTGTTTGTCTATTTCGTGTCGAAACTGTAAAAGTTTTCGATTTGTGTTTCAATAGAAACACATAACCATAACGCGATGCCACATCCGTAAAGGTCACGAAATATTAATATCCACATCTAGCCTAGCTAGACATGGGCCCACTTGCTTCACTATGAACTAGGGCTAACAGATCAGTGGCATTTACACTTTTAAGTTTCATCTGATCAAATCAGTTTGAGCTATTGTTTGTCATGTTATACGTTTGAGATCTTATTTATATTCAAAATATAAATTCTGTCATTCACATCTAATGTGTTTATCTCAATATCATCTTTATATAATAAAACACTTAGTTTTATAGAATATAAATGTTCACCCGCAGCGGGTTAAACACTGATACAGAGATAATGTTTCTAGTCAAACTAGTTACATTATAACAGTTTCTAAATTTAGGTACACACCCTAAGGGTAGTTCCTAAACTTAGGTATCTACGGTTAAAATAGCGACTTCCGTCCCGTTTCCAATTCGCAGATTTATCTGAATTGAAGTCAGTATCATGTTTATAATAGATTCTGAACATCAATACATATGTTTTATGTACCACACTAAGTATTTAAAATCTCATTTTAATACTAATAGTGAACATAATGTTGACAAACATACTTGAAGTCGGAGCAAAGCCCGTCTTCAATTCCTTCTTTGTCTGCTTTGTCCAAACGGCAGTCACGATTCCGCGATCCCGTTTGCCACAATTAGTCAGACATTTTGGGATATGTCCTTTATCTTCCCAGAAGACTATAATGATTTTGCCTTTGCCTATTGCAAATCTTGACTTTATCTCCTTGAGAATAGTCATTAACTCTCCAAGAGTTATTAATTGCAATTTAGTACTTCTAAAATCTAAGTATAGATTTATAAAGATCCTTCAATTTCTTTATCATACTTTAAGGATCTAATCCTTAGTTTTGATTCAAAATTAAGGTGTTTACTGCGACAAGCTTAATGGATTAAGCACTAAAGTTATCTTTACATAAATCTTCAAAATATTATGCTCTACTATTTGCTTAACTCCTGGCTTAGGCCTAACATGTTATTTTATCAAATAAAGTAACTTATTATTTTTCCAGGACCATCCTGAAATTTTATTCCCAATTTGAAAATTAAACCATTTAAATATATTTTCCCTAGGATTATGTTTTAAATGTCAATCTTTCAATTTCTATCTTGATTCTAATAGTCCAACTAATTAATCAACGATTTAGGTACTATTTATTATAATGATTACAATAGTCCAACTATTTAATCAACTATAATTTAATGGATTAAAATCAATTATATTGATTACTATAATCCAATTATAAAATCAACTATAAATGAATAGTTTGAATACAGTCCAACTGTTTTAAAACAACATTTAAATATTAGTCCAAACTAACATTTATTTATTTGACGAATGATATTTATTTGAGCGCGTATGGCAAGTAATTAAACGAATATTGCAAATTCAATTCTTGCCTCCCACTATTTTTCGGCGAGCCTTTAACCCTCTGTCGAGTACTCGGGAAACCGTGTTTCCTAGTGGGCTAGGATCCCGTTAAATATCACACAATCTTGACTTTGGCCAACAAATTGTATGATAATTAACTAGGTAGATCTCTAAGATCGATTGGATCCAATCCAATTCCTAGATCCGGTAGGGGGGCATCCAAGTCCGAAACATATATCTTATATATATGCCAATACATCCAATTTATTACCTAACCTTTTTCCTCTGAATCAACTAACCCTTGGATTTGGCACAACAAACTTAGTGATCCCAGTCAAGCGCGACCCATTGACCATGGAAAGCTTCGTAATCAATGTCGATGGACAAGAAGTGGTCTTGACTTTGGCCAACAAACCACAACTTGGACAAGACACCAATATGTAACAAAGCCTTCGTGATTCAAACACATCCTCGACGGACAAAGGCTTTGACTTTGGCCAACAAGCCAATGCCAGTCTCGGATCTTGAGTGAGAATCACTCAATGGAAGGAAAAACGCTTAATATTGTTTGAGGATTTTTCGTGTGCAAATTGGCAACCAATTTATTATCTTTGTTAAGGTCTCATCATCATACACCCTTAAACATGCATTCTAAATACATAATAAAGCGCGTATAATAAAATAATAATGATATGCGGATGGATACTTTACACATTGATCCTAGATCAAATCTCTCCATTTCTCTCTCCCGCTAGCACATGTATTACTTCTACCCGTTACACTACACTTCTAAAGAAACCTCATATACATTGAGGGGAATAGGTGAGAAGAGAATATAAAGAGTATGGAGGTGATAAGGCTGGACACGTAAGTCCAATTAATAAATCAAATTTATTACAACAATTTCTAAAATTGCCCCACCCTTTTAATATCCATCCGATATACATTATTCATGCATCATAATCATGTATTCACACAAACATGTTATCAATCAATCTAATCCAATTAATTAATCTGATAATTAATGACCATCCAAAGTTCAAACAACGATTTGATTTTGCTCGAGTCAAACTCGTTTTGCGAATAACTACTCAAAGTACGAATTCTTGAATTAAATTAAACTACATAATTAAATCCAATTCAATTTGTATTTAATACTAATTCAATATTTAATTCCAAATTAAATACTACACTTTATTAACGAACCTATACGACTTATATTCCAAATTTAATAGTTACGGGTCTCAAAGCCCTATTAATATCCAATATTAATTTAATTAAAGTCCAATGAGCTTTTAATTAATTTCTTGAGGCGTGGACTTTTGGTCAACTCGGGTCAAACCGATAACCAAAGTCCAATCTGGGAGTTACCCCATAAGCCCAGAAATCAATTTAGGCCCATTAGGCCAAATTAAACATTAAAGGTCCATTTTAGTCGCATTTGGGCTTTATGGAGGCGGTTTTGGGCCCAATTGGAACCAATCAATTTAGCTTAAACCCAACTTGGTACAACCAAGCCCAATAACAACTTTAAAAGCCCAAATCCAATTTTAAGGCCCAATTTGATTAATTTACAAAATCCAATTTTACAATTTAATTGCCTAAAGTGTATAACACAATTAATCACCCAAATATATATTTTCGAAACATCAAATTAGCCTAATTAATCATGCGTATCATTATTAAACCATGTCCAACATAATTTAACAAAAATCAAACCCAATTACATGCTTCAAGTGTCTCGGCCAAGGGGGAATTTCATGCCCAAATCAAATTCAATCCAATTAAATTCAATTCAACATTAAATCAATATCCCCAAATGATTTCCAACACATCCAATGATCAAAATTCAAAAAATCCAAGACATTAGGGTTCATTGTATTTTCGGCCAACACAAAAATTTGGGGAGGGGAAATTGATCCAAACAACATTTCATCAAATTGATCCAATCAATCATCAATTAAAACACATTTAAGCATACTAATTCATCTAATTTCATTAATCATGCTCAAAATCAATTTTACCCAAATTTTAACCCTAAATTTGTTTATGCTCAATATGGCTCAAGATACCATTGTTGGTTTCTATTAAGGTCCCAAGGATGAAATCAAGCATAAAACAAGTATGAATACACATCAAAGGAGTTGTGGAATACTCACAAAGAACAGATTGGATGCTACGAAGAACAAATATTTATGCCCTCCTCCATGAAGCTCGGCAGTGGGCTGATTTTATCTTCAAAATTTCGGCCATGGACTCCATGAAATCTTTAAGCTCCAAGCTTCCAAAATGGATTCCAAGCTCACGAAATCACTACCCTATCACCTTGGTATGTCTCCTAGAGTGTGCTAGCACTTTGATCTTGCAACAAAATCATTCATTTCTTCCTCCTCGCTCACGGTTTGAGCTAAAACCAGTGAAGGGAAAGACAATGGCAGTGGGCGAGAGAGAGAAGAAATGGTGAAGAGAGAGTGAAGTATTTTGGCTCCCAAAACCGTATGCCAAGAGAGAGAAAATGAAAAGTGTAAATAGGTTTTATATTTTCCAAAATTAATTAACCATTAACCATTTTTCTATTTGCAAAAAAGTCAAAGGTACAAGCCTTTTAACTTTCCAACCACTTCCATCACTCACATCACTCAATCAAGTGACAACTTGTCACATCACTAAAAGTGACATTTGATTTGACGCTTGATGTGACTAATGATTTGACTCTTGATTTGACTTACGTGCCGCACTCGAATTCGAAATGCGAATGCGTTCGCAAATAATCCCGGGCTTGGGTTCGCTAATTTCAAATTAACGAATTTTCCGTTGCGACGTAATTAAATGATTACGCCTAGTGAAATCACTATTCACGTTGCTAACGAATTAATTCTAAATTAACTCGCTCGCCCGAATTAAAATTTAATTTTAATTCCGCGTCGAAATCCAATTTCTTTTAATATATCGAATATATTAATTAACCGATTATTCAAAATTAATCGTTCTCTCTCTTTAATTGATATTTTATCCCAGATAAAATATCTCCGTAATTAATCCTAGATTAATTTTCTCTCTCATCTAATTAATCCCAGATTAATAAAGTGCGAGTCATACATCATCGGTGAATCTTCGGGAAGCGACCCATGAGATCCCCGGATATGTTGGCAGTAAATTCGGTCGTCGGACTATCCGAACACATAAGTACCTAGTACTACATTTTACCGATTTACAAGACAAGGTTGGCTTCTAGCAAAGCGCCATGCCTACCCAATTCTCCAGAAACATGCTTACAGGAATAACCGATCTATATCAGGCGTAGTATACGTAGTATCAGATGATCACGTGCTAGGCCTGGGGCTGGAATTGTGTCTGCCCCATACGAAGCACATGTCGGAGGTCTGGTAACTAGTCTCTATAATCGGATAACCTGACCTTGTCATTTTATCCCGATAGCTGCAGCATTTAAGAGAACCAGTCCCGTATCCTACGTGACCATCATCTCCACTATGACTGGAGTGATACTTTCGTCTTGACATCACACCCAACACACTATGATTCTCAATATACACAGCATTGGCGTACACAGAACCTGTTAAAGTCCTGGACGACCGCAACCAAAGTATATTGATTGTCGCAAGTATTAGCGGTGCAAGTCTCAGGTTAAGACCAAATACACCTACCCTGATTTCGAACTTCCATAGACACATAGTCATACTACTAATGGAATTCCGAGGGGGTCTATCCAGAGCGAAGCAGTTTCCCGTACCATCGGTAAAACACAACCTCCTACTACACTTGCATGAGTATCCTATACCCAAATATATGAGAACTATGCCGTTGTGCCCTCACAACGCTCACAAGTGTAATACTAGTCTTTTACGTATTTATCAATGTCCAATCTCGACAATGCTCTGACTAGAGATATTTAATGATTTATCCTTCGTGCACTGATACTGTCTCATATCATTCTCCGTCCAGGAACAAATCATAGGGACCTCCTATCATTTATACATCTAGGTGATCTAATCACAAATGATAAGAGTGCAATCTTCTTTGTCAAATAGTTAATATTTACAACAACACCATGATCTGTACAAATAGTGATGATATGGGTCATAATTGTCCAACAGCCCTCACGGCAAACAATCTGTGGTTGAGGTACTCCATATACCTTAATCCTTTCACCTCGAACTCATTCATCTTTAGGCTAACTTGAGCGTCGGAGTGCCTACGTCTTCGACCACACCGGTGGGCAGTAACCTCCTCTTTCGCTCTACTCTTGTTTTGCAGGTTCGTTCGTGCCCCTCAACTCACTTTCTCGATTATGGACCTCGGCCGAAATCAGTTTCCACTATTTGGCGCCCTCCGTGGGGCAACGAGCAAATTTCGCAAAAGTTAGACACACCAACAAAACAGTCTGAAATGGCCTCAAGCAATGAACAAACCCCGGATCCCTTGATGGCACAACTTGCCATGCTCCAAGAACGACTGCAAGCCCTTGAAGAAGAGAATCTAACGATGCGAAAATCCAACGAAAGTCTACAAAAAAAACTGGAGCAGTTATCATCCAATCCCTAGCATAACACTCAAGGCCAAACCAGCAATCCAGACGACCGAAGAAATCCAATAATCCCGCCATGTCGGATGAGCCAAACAACAATCACCAGCCTACTTCGCATGACCCGAACTCTCTCATCGATCCATCCCAACAAATCGCTACCTCTATCAGAAGGGAAATGATTGAATTTAAGGAAGCAATAATGTCGAGACTACCAGGAGTAAGGCTGCCAGTCAGGAAGAGTAGGGCCGGAGAAATTTCTGATACCCCATTTGTGGAGTCAATTGTTGCTGTTGAATTGCCCCGGAAATTCAGCCCACCCGAAATGAAGCAATATGATGGGTCCGTCAATCCAGATGACCACATAATACATTACAAGTACAAGATGATGTCAAACGGCTTGTACCCAAGTCAGTGGGAGGCTAGAATATGTAGATGCTTTGGGGAGACACTGGCGGGGCCTGCCCTTACTTGGTTCATTAACCTACTCTATAGGTCAATCGAGTCCTACCAAGAGCTGGCTGACAGGTTCGTGCAACATTTTACAAGTTCATGCAAATTAGAAAAGACTTCAGACGACCTTAATTCTATACAGCAGAGAGGAGGAGAGTCATTACGGAGCTACTTGGCCTGGTTCAACCGGGAAAGAATTACTATCCCGGATCTCCACCAGCCTACAACGGTCGAAGCCTTCCAGAATGGACTACTTTATGACAGTTGGCTCTACAAGAAATTGACAAAGTTCCGGTGCTACACCATGGACCAGGTCATGGCACAGGTCCATGTAGAAATAAGTGTTGGACAATTATGACCCATGGCGTCACTATTTGTACAGATCATGGTGTTTTTGTACAAATTAACTATGTGACAAAGGAGATTGCTCTCTTATCATTTGTGATTAGATCACCAAGATGTATAAATGATAGGAGGTCCCTATGATTAGTTCTTGGATTGAGAATGATATGAGACAATATCAGTCCACGAAAGATTAATCATAAATATCCCTAGTAAGAGCATTGTCGAGATTGGACATCGATAAATGCGTAAAACACTAGTATTACACTTGTGCGCGTTGTGAGGGCATAACGACATAGTTCTCATATATTTGGGTATATGATACTCATGCAGGTGTAATAGGAGGTTGTGTTTTAACGATGGTACGGGAAACATCTTAGCTCTAGATAGACCCCCTTAGAATTCCATTGGTAGTATGACTATATGTCTATGGAAGTCCGAAATCAGGGTAGGTGTATTTGGTCTTAACTTGAGACTTGCACCGCTAATACTTGCGACAATCAATATACTTTGGTTTTGGTCGTCCAGGGCTTTAATCGGTTTCTGTGTACGCCTCTTCTGGGTATATCGAGAATCGTAGTGTGTTGGGTGTGATGTCAAGACGGAAGAATCACTCCAGTCATAGTGGAGATGATGGTCACGTAAGATACGGGACTGGTTCTCTTAAATGCTGCAGTTATCGGGATATTATGACTAGGTCATGTATATCCGATTATAGAGACTAGTTACCAGACATCTGATATGTGCTTCGTACGGGGCAGACACAATTCCAGGCCTAGCACGTGAACATCCGATACTGGATCGACATACGCAATACAACATATACTACCCCTGATATAGATCCTTATATTCCTGTAAGGATATATCTGGAGAATTGGTTAGGCATGGCGCTTTGTTAGAAGCCAACCTTGTATTGTAAATCGGTACAAACATAATACTAGGTACTTACGTGTTCGGATAGTCTGACGACCGAATTTACTGCCAACATATCCGGGGATCTCATGGGTCGCTTCCCGAAGATTCACCGATGACGTATGACTCACACTTTTAATTAATCTGGGATTAATTAGATGAGAGAGAAAATTAATCTGGGATTAATTGAGGAGATATTTTTATCTGGGATAAAATATCAATTAAAGAGAGATAACGATTAATTTGGAATTAATCGATAGATTAATATATTCGATATATTAAACGAAATTAGATTTCGACACAGAATTGAAATTAGATTTTAATTCGGCGAACGAATTGATTTAGAATTAATTCGTTAGCGATGTGAATAGTAATTATGCTAGGCATGATTATTTAATTAAATTAGATTTAATTACGTCGCAACGGAAAATTTGTTAATTTGGAATTAGCGAACCCGAGCCCAGGATTGTTTGCGAGCGTATTCGTATTTCGAATTCGAGTGCGGCACGCAAGTCAAATCAAGCGTCAAATCGCTAGTTGCATCTAGCGTCACATCATTCGTCAATCAAGTGATAGATGTCTTTCACTTTGAGTGATCGACGCAAGTCACTATTCATGAGTGATGTGAGTTGATGGAGGTTGGTGTGGCTTTTATCGTTTGACTTTAAAAGCCAAATTTATTGTAAATCATTTATTGATTTTAAAAAAAGGAATTATGTGTATTAGATACACAGATACACAAAACCAACACCATTCCACTCTCTCTCTCTTCTCCCATTTTTGGAGCCAAAAACTCCTCTCTCTCTCTCGGCCATTTGGCCATTTTCTTCACTGGTTTTTATGGGCAGAAACCGTGAGATGGGAAGCAAAAGTGTGATGAATTTACGGCAAAATCATCAAGAGCTAGCAGTCTGAGAGACATGCGAATGTGATAGGGAAGTCCACCCATGAGCTTGGAATCATTTGACAAATCTTGGAGATTGACGAAGATGATCCAAAAACGAAAATGGAGGACACCATTGCAGTCAACTGTCGTGACCTTGACAGTGAGAAGAAAAGAATTTTTGTTCGTTGCCCCGTCGCTCAACCGATCGATGTGAGTATTCCGCAACTCCCTCGTTGTATTCGCACTTATTTTCAATGCTTGAAATGATCTCGGGAAGCTTAGAGAATTCCAACAATGGTATCTATGAGCAAGGTTGAGGATGAAAATGATTTAGGGCTTAAAATTTGGTTAAAATGTTTTTGAGCATGATTTAATGAAATTGGATGAATTAGTATGCTTAAATGTGTTTTAATTGAAGATTGATTGGATCAATTTGATCAAAATTTGTTTGGAACAAATTTGCCCAAAATATGAGGCTTGGCCGAAAGGATAAGAAGCTCTAATGTCTTGGATTTTTGATTTTTTGATCATTGGATGTGTTGGAAATCAATTGGGAATATTGATTTAATATTGAATTGGATTGAATTTGATTTGAACATAAAATTCCCTCCTTGGCCGAGACATATAAAACATGTATTGGGTTTGATTTTTTGTTAAATTTTGTTGGACATGATTTAATGACGATGAGCATGATTAATTAGGCTAATTTGATGTTTTGGAAATATTGATTTGGGTAATTAATAATGTTATACACTTTGGTAATTAAATTGGGAATTTGGAATTTGTAATTTAATTATATTGGGCCTAATTTTGGAAATTGGACTTTTAAAGTTGTTATTGGGCTTATTAGGCTTGGTTGTACTAAGTTGGGTTTAGGCAAAATTGGTTGGATCCAATTAGGCCCAAAACCGCTTCCATAAAGCCCAAATGCGACTAATGGACCTTAAAAGTTTAATTGGGCCTAATGGGCCTAAATTGATTTCTAGGCTTATGGGGTAATTCCTTGATTGGGCTTTGGTTATTGGGTTTGACCCGAGTTGACCAAAAGTCCACGCCTTAAAGAAATTAATTAAAAGCCCATTGGACTTTAATTAATTTAATATTGGATATTAATCGGGCTTTGAGACCCGTAACGATTAATTTGGAATTTAAGTCGTAAAAGTTCATTAATAAAGTCTAACATTTAATTTGGAATTAAATAGTGGATTAGTATTAAATACATATTGAATTGGATTTAATTATGTAGTTTAATTTAATTCATGAATTTTTACTTTGAGTACTTATTCGCAAAAACGAGTTTGACTCGAGCAAAATCAAATCGTTGTTTGAACATTGGATGATCACTAATTATCAGATTAATTAATTTGATTAGATTGATTGATAACATGCTTGTGTGAATACATGGTTGCAATGCATGAATAATGTATATTAGATGGATATTAGATGGGTGGGACAATTTTAGAAATTGTTGTAATAAATTTGGAATTTATTAATTGGACCTGCGTGTCCAACCTTATTACCTTCTTATTCTTTGTATTCTCTTCTCACCTATTCCCCTCAATGTAAATGAGGTTTCTTTAGAAGTGTAGTGTAACGGGTAGAAGTAATACATGTGCTAGCGGGAGAGAGAAATAGAGAGATTTGATCTAGGATCAATGTGTAAAGTATCCATCCGCATATCATTATTATTTATTTATACGTGCTTTTATGTATTTAGAATGCATGTTTAAGGGTGTATGATGATGAGACCTTAACAAATATAATAAATTGGTTGCCAATTTGCACGCGAAAACCCTCGCAACATATTAAGCGTTTTTCCTTCCATTGAATGATTCTTACTCAAGCTCTAAGACTGGCATTGGTTTGTTGGCCAAAGTCAAGACCTTTGTCCGTCGAGGATGTGTTTGAATCACAAAGGCTTTGTTCCATATTGGTGTCTTGTCCAAGTTGTGGTTTGTTGGCCAAAGTCAAGACCACTTCTTGTCCATCGACATTGATTACGAAGCTTTCCATGGTCAATGGGTCGCGCTTAACTGGGATCACTAAGTTTGTTGTGCCAAAGCCAAGGCTTAGTTGATTCAGAGGAAATAGTTTAGGTAATACATTGGATGTATTGGCATATATAAGATATATGTTTCGGACTTGGATGTCCCCTACTGGATCTAGGAATTGGATTGGATCCAATTGATCTTAGAGATATACCTAGTTAATTATCATACAATTTGTTGGTCAAAGTCAAGATTGTGTGATATTTAACGGGATCCTAGCCCGCTAGGAAACATGGTTTCCCGAGTACTCGATAGAGGGTTAGAGGCTCGCCGAAAAATAGTGGGAGGCAAGAATTGAATTTGCAATATTCGTTTAATTACTTGCCATACGCGCTCATTCAAACATCATTCATCAAATATATTAAATGTTAGTTGGACTATATATTTAAACGTTGTTTTAATTAACAGTTGGACTGTATTCAAACTATTATTTATATTTGATTATATAATTGGATTATAATAATCAATATATTTGATTTAATTAATTATAGTTGATTAAATAGTTGGACTATAATAATCATTATAATAAATAGTACCTAAATCGTTGATTAAATAGTTGGACTATTAGAATCAAGATAAAATTGAAAGATTGACATTTAAAACATAATCCTAGGGAAAATGAATTTAAATGGTTTAATTTTCAAAATAGGGAAATATTTCAAGATGGTTCTGGAAAATAATAAGTTACTTTATTTGATAAAATAACATATTAAGCCTAAGCCCGGAGTTAAGCAAATAGTAGAGCATAATCTTTTGGAAGATTTATGTGATGATAACTTTAGTGTTTAATCCATTAAGCTTGTCGCAGTAGACTCCTTAATTTCTTAATCAGAACTAAGGATTAGATCCTTAAAGTATGATATTGAAATTGAAGGATCTTCATAAATCTATACTTAGATTTTAGAAGTACTAAAATTGCAATAATAAACTGTTGGAGAGTTGGTGACTATCTCAAGGAGACAAAGTCAAAATTTGCAATAGGCAAGTAGCGCAAGGCGCATTTCTTCGATATTCTAGAAGGCCGAGGCTAGGCCAAAGGCTTCTGGAGTGTTGAAATAGGTAAAGGCAAAATCATTATAATCTTCTGGGAAGATAAAATGACATATCCCAAAATGTCTGCCTAAAATGTGGCAAAAGGGATCGCGAAAGCGTGACTGCCGTTTGGACAAGGCAGACATGAAGGAATTGAAGAACGAGCAAGGCTGAGACTTCAATTATGTTTGTCAAAATTATGTTCACTACTAGTATTAAAATTAGATTTTAAATACTTACTGTGGAACATAAAAAAAAAATGTACTGATGTTCAGAATCTGCTATGAGCAGGATACTGACTTCAGTTAAGATTTATCTGCGAATCGGAAACAGGACGAAAGTCGTTGTTTTGACCCTAGATACCTGAATTTAGGGACTACCCTTCGGGTGTGTACTTAAATTAGAAAACTGTTAAAATGTAACTAGTTTGACTTGATACATTATCTCTATATCAGTGTTTAACCTGCTCCGGGTGAACCTTTATATTCTAGAACACTAAAGTGTTTCATTATATAAAGATGATATTAAGATGAACACATTAGATGTGAAATAACAGAATTTATATTTTGAATATAAATAAATCTCAAACGTACAACATGACAAACAAATAGCTCAAACTGATTTTATCAGAAGAAACTAATTGTGGCATTGTTGTCTGGGACAAAATTAAACAAGAATCGTATATCCACACTTTCGAAGAGTGGGTACTAGGACAAATTTGATTTAAATCAAATAAAGTCTACGAATCTAGTTTATAGGGCAAAATGCCTATAACACCTTTACTTGGTAAAAGTGAAAATGCCACCGATCTGATAGCCCTAGTTCATAGTGAAGCAAGTGGGCCCATGTCTAGCTAGGCTAGAGATGGATATGAATATTTCGTGACCTTTACGGATGTGGCATCGCGTTATGGTTATATGTCTCTTTTGAAACACAAATCGGAAACTTTTATTGCTTCGACACGAAATAGACAAACAGATCGGCTAAAGTATTATACCATCACGGTGAGACCATAATGGAAAATACTTAAGAAATAAGTTTCTCGTATACTTGAAAGAGTATAGTATTCTTTCAAAGAGGACTCCTCTCGGAACACGTCAGTTTGACGGTGTGTCCGAACCGAGTAACCGAATTTTGTTGGACATGATAAGGTTAATCATGAGTCGCTCTGAGCTACCATTTCCTTTAACGGATACGCTTTAACAGTGCAAGAACTTATTTTGAATAAGGTTCCATAAAAATCTGTTTGACAGACTTCATATTAGATATGAACAAGAAAGAAACCAGGTTTCTCATTCATGAACATTTGGGTATGCTAGGCATATGTTTGGATGATACCAAACTAAAACCCAAATTGGATAAGTGCCAATTGTAGGTTATCCTAGGGATACCAAAGTATAGTACTTATACAACTCACATGAGAACAATTTAATTGTTGCTCGCCATGCGGTTTTCCTAAGAGGAATACCTATATGCAGTGGTAAGTGGGAGGATAGTAAAACTCGATGAAAATCGGAGTAATACTATTCCAGGCACAGATCCATAATGGAACACATAAATAGTTCATCAAGGATGAAACTATACCAATAATCTTCGAATACACAAGAACCACGTATTTCAGAGAGAGTCAGAAAACAACCTGGGGTATGGGTTTCTGATCTCACCTCGTAAAGATGTCAATCTTTGAGGTATACCAACTGACTACGTATGAGGAAGTGATACAAGGTATTGACTCCTTATTATGACAAATTGTCATGAGTCCGAATTGGATTCCATGTATATCAACAAGTTTGGATACTAGTTGATGTACCGCAAGGCATTGTGCCTATTGGTACTATATTAGTCTTCAAGGAAGACATACATGGATGGCAACATACCAACGTATAAAGCTAGGCTTTTAGCGGAAAGGTATCGTTATCAACATTATGTTGATTACGATTCAACCTTTTACCTGTTGCCACTGTTGAATCCATTTGGATAATGCTTGCTAAAGCTGCATGTTTCATTTATGAAATATATCAGCTTAACGGGAAAATCGTTTTCCTGAAAAGGAAACCTTTTGGAGGATGTTTACAACATCCTGTCGATTTTGTCGCACTAAAACTAGCATACAAGGTTTGCAGGTTATTTGATCCATGTTTGGATTGAAGCAAGCATTAGGTTATTGGAATTGTCGTTTTGATTAATCGTAATAGTTTATGATTTAATTCAAAACAAAATGATTCTTGTGTATATAAGAGGGTTAGTGGGAGCGCACTGACAGTGGCTGTCCTATAAATAATGATAATATATTTGTCATTTCTTAGAAATAATATTCCCATAAAACTATCGGTGAAAGCTTGGCTTTCGAGAATATTCTTTATAGAATTCTTGTGAGAAACAACTTTTATTCTAGGAATAAAGATCTACTGGGATAGATCTAAAAGTTGTTTAAACTCTCCGAGAACTCGTACATTGAAAAAATATACGCGACTTGGTGTCTCATACGCTTTGAGCATATGGAGTCACAATCAGGCCAATCCAAGTGATAGTCATTGGATTGATGTTAAGAACATACTTAGTATCTTAGAGATCTAAGGATGCTGTCTTAAACTATAGAGAAGAAGAACTTGAAATGATTGAGATCATTGTAGCAAGTTTCCTAAACCGATAAAAATGACTGCAAGTCACAAACGGTACTATAAAGTTTGAATAACGGAACAGTGAGCTAGAAATCTTCCAAGCAAGATATTGTTACCGAATAAACAACAAATACATGTTATTGCTGCAGCTGAGGCAGCAATAGAAGCTATTTGGGTCGATAATAAATCTAATTAGATTAGATATAGTTCTGTTAGCAGCTCAGCTAGGCTACAACACAGGCTAAAGAATTAATGGTCTCATCAACGATCCAGATACATACTTCGATATTCATCTGATTCGTTCGGATCAGACATCGTGGCGATGTGATGATCGTATAAATCGCATCAGATGATAATCATGCAAATCCGTTGACGAAAACCTTTTCTTAGCAAATTGAGCCAATCGTACATAGTTCGGGTGTTAGACACTCGAGTGACTAGCTATAGGCCAAGTGGGAGATTGTTGGACAATTATGACCCATAGTGTCACTATTTGTACAGATCATGGTGTTGTTGTACAAATTAACTATTTGACAAAAGAGATTGCTCTCTTATCATTTGTGATTAGATCACCAAGATGTATAAATGATAGGAGGTCCCTATGATTAGTTCCTGGATTGAGAATGATATGAGACAATATCAGTCCACGAATGATTAATCATGAAATATCCCTAGTCAGAGCATTGTCGAGATTGGACATCGATAAATGCATAAATGACTAGTATTACACTTGTGCGCGTTGTGAGGGCATAACGACATAGTTCTCATATATTTGGGTATAGGATACTAATGCAAGTGTAATAGGAGGTTGTGTTTATCCGATGGTACGGGAAACAGCTTCGCTCTGGATAGACCCCATCGGAATTCCATTGGTAGTATGACTATATGTCTATGGAAGTCCGAAATCAGGGTAGGTGTATTTGGTCTTAACCTGAGACTTGCACCGCTAATACTTGCGACAATCAATATACTTTGATTTTGGTCATCCAGGGCTTTAACCGGTTTCTGTGTACGCCTCTTCTGGGTATATCGAGAATCGTAGTGTGTTGGGTGTGATGTCAAGACGGAAGTATCACTCCATTCATAGTGGAGATGATGGTCACGTAGGATACGGGACTAGTTCTCTTAAATGCTGCAGCTATCGGGATATTATTTCGACGCGGAATTGAAATTATATTTTAATTCGGGCGAACGAATTGATTTAAAATTAATTTGTTAGCGACGTGAATAGTAATTATGCTAGGCATGATTATTTAATTAAATTAGATTTAATTACGTCGCAACGGAAAATTCGTTAATTTGGAATTAGCAAACCCGAGCCCGAGATTGTTTGCGAGCGCATTCGCATTTCGAATTCGAGTGCGGCACACAAGTCAAATCAAGCGTCAAATCGCTAGTTGCATCTAATGTCACATCATTCATCAATCAAGTGATAGATGTCTTTCACTTTGAGTGATTCACACAAGTCACTATTCATGAGTGATGTGAGTTGATGGAGGTTGGTGTGGCTTTTATTGTTTGACTTTAAAAGCAAAATTTATTGTAAATCATTTATTGATTTTAAAAAAAGGAATTATGTGTATTAGATACACAGATACACAAAACCAACACCATTCCATTCTCTCTCTCTTCTCACGTTTTTGGAGCCAAAAACTCCTATCTCTCTCTCGGCCATTTGGCCATTTTCTTCACTGGTTTTTATGGGCAGAAACCGTGAGATGGGAAGCAAAAGTGTGATGATTTTGCGGTAAAATCATCAAGAGCTAACACTCCGAGAGACATGCGAAGGTGATAGGGAAGTCCACCCATGAGCTTGGAATCATTTGACGAAGCTTGGAGCTTAACGAAGATGATCCAAAACCGAAAATGGAGGACACCATTGCAGTGAACTGCCGTGACCTTGACAGTGACCATAAAAGGATTTCTGTTCGTTGCCGCGTGGTTCAACCGATCGATGTGAGTATTCCGCAACTCCCTTGTTGTATTCTGACTTATTTTCAATGCTTGAAATGATCTCGGGAAGCTTAGAGAATTCCAACAATAAGGTGGGAAGAAGATAAAAGAAATAAAAGAAGGGAAGATGTTACGAATGCACGAGTAAACCGAAGGCCTGCTGCTCTCAGGCGACATGATATGGATATCCACTCTCACAAGGAAGGGAGGAACCATCCAAGAGGAGAGAGATGACCTTTCTACAAAAGTATTGACAGACAACCAAGGCCATACAAACGTAGGGAGGAGCTGCCAACAAGCAAACCTAGGCTCCTGGACTACAACTTTACAATTTCTCCCGGGGAACTGGTCTTTATGTTTAAGAAGATGGGGAATGAAGTAAAGTGGCCTCCACACTCTAGGGACAATTCGACCAAAAATGACACTAGGAAGTGGTGTGAATTCCACAGGGACTATGGTCATACGACAGCGGAATGTGTAGCTTTGAGATTAGAAGTTCTGGAGCTACTAAACAAGGGTTTCCTGAGGGATTTGCTCATTGATAAAGGGAAAGCAACCTTGGCGTGAATGGACGAGAGAGATGGTCAAGGAGAAATTCCAACCCCACCACCCCCAATTAATAACACCGTTAATGTCATTTCAGGAGGATCGGGAATCAGTGGAACGACATATTCGGCAGCTAAACGACATTCAAGGGCTCTGGCAAATAATACTTCACATACCTCGATGTCTGTGGAGAAAGTCTTCACAGATTTGATAATAGAGTTTCCAGACGACGGGGATTCACACAATTTAAATCCACACCATGACGCTTTAGTTATTTTCTTGCAGGTAGCCAACTTTATGATCAAACGAGTACTGGTCGACACGGGCTCCTCAGCTAATATAATTTTCGCTAGTGCCCTTGCTGACATGGGGGCCGAGCTGGATAAAATAAATCGGTGGACGACAGTACTGATCGGGTTTAGCGGAGAGAAAAAATTCACCATAGGGGAAATATCACTCCCGGTTTATGTAGCTGGAGTCAACAGAATGACCACATTTCTGGTCTTAGACAGCCCTTCAGCCTACAATCTGATCATGGGCAGACCTTGGATTCACGACATTAGGGCGGTGTCGTCTACTTACCATCAAGTAATAAAATTACCTACCAAGTGGGGGGTTCAAGAAATTAAAGGTGATAGATTGGCGTCAAGAAGATGCTACCAAACGACTTTGAAGGCTAAAACTGAGTCAGCATAGCTATTACTGACTGGGCCTCGTGCTCCGGAGCCGACTCTACCAAATATAGAGAAGCTTGACGAGGTCCAGATTCACTCTCAGTTTACAGATCACAAGGCATTAGTTGGAGCTGAATTTGATCCCAAACTGAGAGCCGACCTAGTTGAATTCTTGAAGAGGCGACATGACAGTTTTGCATGGTCTCACAAAGATATGACTCGAATCGATCAGCAATTCATTACTCACAAATTGCATGTGGATCCAGACCATACCCTGGTTAGGCAGAAAAGAAGAAAGTTCACCCCTGAAAGGAACCGAATCATTGATGAAGATATTCAGAAGTTATTGCAGAACGAAGCAGTTAAAGAAGTACAATTTACGGAGTGGCTTGCGAATGTTGTAGTTGTGAAGAAAAAGAATGGAAAGTGGAGTGTCTGCATCGACTTTACGGATCTGAACAAAGCTTGTCCAAATGACTCATTCCCACTGCCTCATATTGATTCAATGGTCGACGCAACAGCAAGGCATGAGTTATTAAGCTTTATGGATGCATATTAAGGCTACAACCAGATCCTCATGCATCCTGACGACCAAGAGAAGACAGCCTTTGTCACAAACCGAATGATTTTTTGTTACAAGGTCATTCCATTCGGCTTAAAAAACGCGGGAGCAACATAACAACGACTGGTCAACAAGATGTTCGACAATCAAATTGGGAAGACAATGGAGGTTTACATAGACGACATGCTGGTGAAGTCCATAAAATCAGAGCAACACCTTAATTATCTGGAAGAAGCCTTCGACATCATGGACATGTACGTAATGAAATTGAATCCTATTAAGTGTGCGTTTGGTGTCGCCTCAGGGAAATTCTTGGGGTACGTAGTCACTCGACGAGGAATAGAAGCGAATCCAGACAAGATTAGATCAATTCTCGACATTTCATCTCCTTCCAGCCCGAAGGACGTCATACGGCTAACTGGAAGGATCGCCGCGTTAAACAGGTTCATCTCAAGGAAATAGCTTTGAGTGGACTCCTGCTTGTGAGGAAGCGTTGAAAGGACTCAAACAGTACCTCACTACACCTCCATTGTTGTCGAAACCACAAGACAATGAGATGCTCTACCTCTATTTGGGAGTTTAAGAACACGCGGTTAGCGGAGTCTTAGTGAGAGAGGAGTCAGGAACTCAACAACCAGTCTACTACGTAAGCAAAGCATTGTTGGAAGCAGAATCACGCTACCCGTTAATGGAGAAATTGGTCTTCGTCCTTGTTACAGCAGCTAGAAAAATCAGACCTTACTTTCAAGGACACCCGATCACGGTATACACCACGTATCCATTAAGAAGCATTCTTCATAAACCAGAATTATCAGGAAGATTGATGAAGTGGGCAATTGAACTTGGGGAACACGACATAACTTACCAGCCTATGATCGCCATCAAATCTCAAGCACTGGCAGATTTTGTGGCCGACTTCGCTCCCGATCTCCTTGTAGTGGCTGAGGCTGAGATCAACTCCATTCAGCCGACAATACCTTACAAGTTAGCAGTCGACGGGTCCAACAACAAAAAGGGCTGCGGTCTTGGAATCATGATAACTACCCCGACAGGTGACACTTTACAACATGCAATCAAATACGGTTTAAGAGTTACCAACAATGAAGTAGAGTACGAGGCATTGGTCACAGGGTTATTATTAGCTAAAGAACTGGGAGCTAGGGAGATAGAAGTGAAATTCGACTCTCAATTGATAGTCAACCAGATCGAATGATCCTATCATGCCAAAGGACAAGCGATGGCATCCTACTTACAAAAGGTGAACGATATACGGTCGACATTTGAGAAATTTTCCATAACCCAAGTCCCAAGAATCGAAAATTCCCAGGCAGATGCATTGGTAACCCTCGGATCGACAATGGAGGGGGACAAACCACGAACAATACATGTAGTACATTTGGGCTGGCCGTCAATTTGGAAGGAAGAAACAGCTGTTGCAGCGGTCGATTCGGTCGACACATGGATGACACCTATAGTTGAGTATTTACAAAAAGGCTCACTTCTAGAAGACAAAGTGCAAGCCAGAAAAGTCCAAAGACAGTCTGTGAGGTTCGTTGTGTTCGACGGTCAGCTACTAAGAAGATTTTTCACAGGACCTTATTTGAAGTGCCTAACACACGACGAAGCATAGCATGTGTTGACCGAGTTGCATGAAGGGGAGTGTGGGAACCATTCTGGTGGCAGGAGCCTGGCTCTTCGAGCGCATTAGACAGGGTATTATTGGCCGACAATGAGAATTGACTCCATAGAATTCACTAAAAAGTGTGACAAGTGCCAGAGATTTGCATCAGTTCCTCATCTTCCACCTGAGAAACTAAATCCCATTATATGTCCATGGCCGTTTATGAAGTGGGGAATGGACATAGTAGGAAAACTCTCAACCGCGCCTGGCCAGCGAGTCTACATGCTTGTGATGACAGAAGCTGAAGCATTCTCTAGAGTACGTGACAAAGAAGCTCAAATATTTGTATGGAAAAACATCATTTGTCGATTCGGCATACCAAGAGAAATTGTGACCGACAATGGCTCTCAATTCATTAGCCATCACTTTCAAAACTTTTGCAAGAACTGGGGCATAAAATTGAACTTTTTGACACCACGCTTTCCACAAGAGAACGGTCAGGCCGAATCATCCAACAAGACGATCATGAACACTTTGAAGAAGAGGTTGGAGAAGACTAAGGGCACTTAGGCGGATGAACTTCAAGGAGTGTTGTGGTCGTACAGGACAACGGTGAGGTCTTCGACAGGTGAAACTCCTTTCGTATTAGCATTTGGAACATAAGCAGTAATTCCAACTGAAGAAATCATCTCTTCCCCACGCTATCAATGGATCAACGACGATAACAATCAATGGCTGATGAATTTCAATCTCGACACGATTAATGAGACAAGAGACCGAGCTTCCATTCGACTGGCCGATTATCAACAAAGGATGGCCAGATACTTTGACAAAAACGTCAGGAGTAGGACTTTCAAGGCTGGAGATTGGGTCCTACGAAGAGTGTTCCAGAACACCAAGGAAATTGGTGACGGAAAGTTGGGTCCAAATTGGGAAGGCCCTTACCTCGTCACGAAAGTTGTCGGGAAATGAGCCTACAAGCTACAAACTATGGAGGGGACTCTCGTGCGCAACAGTTGGAACGCGATCATCTTAAGCGATTCATCCGGTAACCCTTATGTTTTGTCGTTTGTTTGTTGGCAATTATATTTTCTGATAGTTGTTATAATAAGGAAATTTGTAGAAGTCGTTCGACTAATTGCAATAAAAGATCGTTCATTAAAATATCATTCGACATTTGTACACAAAATAAAAGAACATTCATTACAATATCATTCGACATATTTGACACTTATACACAACTTTGATTGTTCAAAATGCAGCTTTCCGCCTTCCTATCGGACCACTAATTCAAACTTCATACAAAATGCTTAAAGTTAATTTCAAACCCTTAAACTTCTAAGACACTTTCTGGTGCTTCATCGGTAGCCATATGAAGATTGGCAGAAACATCTTCTTGAGTCTCGACAGCTTCCGGACCAACATCTTCTCCCTCTAAATGTTTTTCGACCTCTTCCATTTCAGCAACAACAAGTGCATCCGACTCCACCTCATCCTTCTTCGACTCGACCTCCAGCCCTTTCTCTTTACCATCGTCCTCCATTGACGAAGAGATACCGGCTTCACGTCTTTCATATTCTCTAATCCACTTATCAGGCTTCCAGTCTATGTGTTTTCCAGCTACAAATTCCCTCATTAAATCACATCTATTTCTCATCATGGAGTCGATGGCGATGTCCTCCATTTGCTCTAACAGTAATTCCTTTTCTTTCTTTACGTTCTCGAAACCTTCTTTGTAGGGTCAGAAATTGCAGTCGACTCTCGTGGAACCTTTAAGATGAGGTTATCAGAGTCCTCTTCCCCTTCAGCGATAGACTTCATTTTCTTCCCCGCAGAAATAATTACAGTCAACTTCACTTTCTCTGCGGCACCCTCACTTGAAACGACTTCCCTTTGTTGAGGGCCAACTTATTTTTCAGCCTCTGCCTCTTTTTTCTTCAGCTTCCTTGACTTTTTCCGACTCTTCATCTTGTCGAGTGAAGCTACGGTGAATGGCCAGTCATCATTTCCTCTGCGCATAAAAATTCTTCGGGTTTTAGGGGCTCTCGATATCTATATACTCCATATAACGTTTGACACGACCATCTATAATTTATCACGGACAAAACGTCATTACATAAGGCCAGAACCTTACCTTCATCTCGGTGATAGATTTCCTTCCACAAAAGAGTCGCCCTTAACCTCTTTTCCGTTAAAATAGTTTTACAGTGCCTTTTTTCGGCCGACAGGGATAAAATGGCTTCGGTGTTGGAGATTGTACGTGCAGTCGTGATGAATGACTTGTTTCGTAGAGGATCTGCAACAACAAGAACATGGTTATTCAAATACGCAAGTATGACTCAATGATTGAAATTTAGAGAAAGAACGTTACTCACTCGACAAACACTAAAATTCTGGGATTCGACCAGCCCCGGTCGATCCAAATATACCCTTACCCTTTGCAAAGAAATAATAAGACTGCCAATTTCCCCTATCATTAGTCGGCAATCCAGTAACTAAATGTGTCTTTCTCTGACGAAGGATCAATGTATATCTTCCTTTCTCCTTCAAATGCTCCTTTAGGTAGTACGTCTCTAAAACATCCTTTACCTCAAAGAGTACTCCCAATTCGAAAGACAAACATTCAATCGACAATAAAATCCTTCATGCATTTGGCATCAGCTGTGAAGGAGCAACTTCAAAATGATCCAAAACCTCCCAAACCAGTTTCAGAATAGAAAACCTCAGCCCTACGAAAAATGGACGAACATAGAATCCCATCCACCCCGGAACCTTGTAATCAATTCTTTCATTCGACGAAGGCACCCGGAGTTCCAGAGAATTAGGAAACCTATACTCACAGCTGAGTTCCCTCAACCCTTTCCCAGTCATTCGACTTGCAGGATTTTTGGATAGTAAGTTAGTGGGTTCACTCGTACAAGAAATGTCATTCGGCTCCCCAACAGTGGGAAAAGTCCTTAGTGGTATGGCCTCAGTAAGGGTTTCCTGAGAAGGCCTAGCCAAGGTAACTACGCCACCCTCGATCAACTCCTGGTACAACCAATCTTTGTACTCTACATCTTCCTTGGTCTCACTTGATGACTCGACATAACTATCGATGTTGGCACCTAAGCTGCGTAACGATTCTCCACTCGACATCTTCTAAACAACAAGCATATAAACAACTAATCTCCCTAATAACCTACCTCCTAAATATCAAAACCCACAAACATAATTTTAAAACAAATCACACAAACCCAAAGATCAAACAGCCAAATTTACCTAAGAACAGCTTGAAAAATCACTATAAATGTTTAAAGAAATTGAAGAACAAGAGGAAGATTTCGAAGTATACCTTGAAACACTTGAGAGCTCTCCTTACTCGACTTCCGAATGAGGCGAAATGAAGCACCCAAAGCTCTTTTATACACGCCACTTAAATTGGCGCCAAAATTCCTTCCAAAAAACTCATCGTAATCCACACTAAGGTTTGCAATTAATAAATGAAAAAAAACATGGTAATAATCTATGTGTCAAATATGTCGACCGGGGACATCCCCTTGATGACTCATGTCGAATCAAATAAGAGTTATGGTATTCACTCGCCTCATACGACAAATCAAGTGAGATTACTCCTGAACTACCATCTGGTTCAGTCGACCGGGGACATCCCCCTGATGACTCACGTGAAATCAAATAAAGAATTATGGTATTCATTCGCCTTATACGACAAGTCGAGTAAGATTACTCCTGAACCACCATCTGGTTCAGTCGATCGGGGACATCCCCCTGATGACTCACGTGAAGTCAAATAAAGAATTATGGTATTCACTCACCTCATACGACAAGTCGAGTGAGATTACTCATGAACCACCATCTGGTTCAGTCGACCAAGGACATCCCCCTGATGACTCACGTGAAGTCAAATAAAGAATTATGGTATTCACTCGCCTCATACGACAAGTCGAGTGAGATTAATCCTGAACCACCATCTGGTTCAGTCGATCGGGGACATCCCCCTGATGACTCATGTTGAGTCAAATAAAGAGTTATGGTATTCACTCGCCTCATACGACAAGTCGAGTGAGATTATTCCTGAACCACCATCTGGTTCAGTCGACCGGGGATATCCCCCTGATGACTCATGTCGAGTCAAATAAAGAGTTATGGTAGTCACTTGCTTCATACGAAAAGTCGAGTGAGATTAATCCTGAACCACCATCTGGTTCAGTCAACCGGGGACATCCCCTTGATGACTCATGTCGAGTCAAATAAAGAGTTATGGTATTCACTCGCCTCATAAGACAAGTCGAGTGAAATTTCTCCTAAAACCATTGTCTGTTCCAGTCAACTGGGGAAATACCCCTGATGACTCGTGTCGAGTCAAATAGAAATATAGTTTTCACTATCTTCGTACTACAAGTCGAGTGAAATTTCTCCTAAAACCATTGCCTGGTTCAGTCAACCGGGGACATAACCCTGATGACTCATGTCGAGTCAAATAGAAATATGGTTTTCACTATCTTCGTACTACAAGTCGAGTGAAATTTCTCCTAAAACCATTATCTGGTTCAGTCAATCAGGGACATAACCCTGATGACTCTTGTCGAGTCAAATAGAAATATGGTTTTCACTATCTTCGTACTACAAGTCGAGTGAAATTTCTCATAAACCATTGTCTGGTTCAGTCCGCATAGGACATTCCCTCGTAGGCTCACATGGTTGACAAGTTAAAGATGTGAGCTCCCCCTTACTCTATATAACATGTCGATCGAGGTTAACTCCCAAAAAGCCTTCGACAGTTTCAATCAAGCCAATGACACCTCCTGGGCTATTGTCGAAAGTAAAAGAAGACCTGAATTCTTCCTCCCCCCGACTGTATGACAGGACGTCATGAGGATTAGCTCTGGACCACTGCCAAGATCAGTGAAATAGTTATCCATATCCCAATTCATTCGACATACTCGAAGGTACTCCCCAAGTCTAGGACTTCCAGACTTAGAGAGTATGGGACAAACTGTACGGACCAAATTTGGGCCCAGGGATAAAATCGATATTTACCTCAAGACCAACCACTAAACCTGGAGCCCATTAGTAGATCCAGCCTATAAGATAAAATGTCATACAAGGAAACTCCACGGGCCGCCTCATGGGCCCAAACTCGTTAACATGAAGAGAACCAACGGACACCAGTTACAAAAAATCAAGAGAGAATCCGAATTCATAAACATCACAATGAAGTCGACAGTTTCGAGGGATAGACACGACTGTCAGTTATTAGACATAAATCACCTGAATTAAACTATGATTGACAACGACTCCAACGGGCAGAATATGGACCCCACATCAAGGAACCTATAAAATAAGAAGACAAAGCAATAGAGATGGGATCTTCTTCTTCTTGAGACTACTCCTATCACTAAGACACTACTCCAATACACCGCCCTCACGGCAAACAATCTGTGGTTGAGGTACTCCATATACCTTAATCCTTTCACCTCGAACTCATTCATCTTTAGGCTAACTTGAACGTCGGAGTGCCTACGACTTCCACCACACCGGTGGGCAGTAACCTCCTCTTTCGCTCTACTCTTGTTTTTCAGGTTCGTTCGTGCCTCTTAACTCACTTTCTCGATTGTGGACCTCGACCAAAATCAGTTTCCACAATTATGTATCAATGAAATTGCATTTTATCATTTGTAATTTGATTACTTAATATATATAAATGATAAAAGTCCTTATGATTAGTTCCGGATTATAAGATATGAGATAGTATCAATCCATAAAGGTTTAATAATTAAATATCCCTAGTTGTAGTATTATCGAGATTGGACATCGATAATGCGGAATAGACTAGCATTGCACTTGTGCGTGTTATGGAAGCGTAACGACATAGTTCTCATATTTTTAAGTATTGGATACTTCTGCGAGTTTGATAGGAGGTTGCGTTTACCGATGGTACGGAAACAGCTTCGCTCTAGATAGACCCCACAGAATCCCATTGGTAGTATGACTATGTGTCTGTGGAATCCGCATCAGGGTAGGTGTATTTGGTCTAAACCTGAGACTTGCATCGTTGGTACTTGCGACAATCAATACGCTTTGGTTTTGGTCGTCCAAAACTTTAACAGGTTCTGTGTACGCCTCTTCTGGGTTTATTGAGAATCGTAGTGTATTGGGTGTGATGTCAAGATGGAAGTATCACTTCAGTCATATGGAGATGATGATCACGCAGGTATACAGAACTGGTACTCTAAATGGTTGCAACCATAAGGATAATATGACATGGTCAAGATTATCCGATTAAAGAGACTAGTTGCTTGTAATGTGATATATGCTTCGTACGGGGCATACACTATTCCAGCCCCAGGCCTTGCATGTGACATCCGATACTGGATCGTAATACGCAATACTACGTATACTACGCCTGACATAGATTATATATTCCATTAAGAATATTTCTGGAGAATTGAGTAGGCACGGTTCTTTGCTAGAAGCCAACCATGTCTCGTAAATCAGGTAAAACGTAGTACGAGGTATGTACGTGTTCGGATAGTCCGACGACCGGATTTACAGACAATATATCCAGGGATCTCTTAGGTCGCTTCCAGAGGATTCACCGATGACGAATGATTCGAACTTAATTAATCTGGGATTACTTACGGAGAGATTTTATCTGGGATAAAATACTATTTGAAGAGAGAGAACGATTAATTTGGAATTAATCGTTAAAGTAATATATTCGATATATTAAACGAAATTAGATTTCGACGCGGAATTAAAATTGGATTTTAATTCGGGCTAACGAATTAATTTAGAATTAATTCGCTAGTGACGTGAATAGTAATTTGCTTGGCATTATTATTTAATTAAATTTGATTTAATTACGTCAACGGAAAATTCGTTAATTCAGGAATTAACGAACCCGAGCCCAGACTGTGTTTGCGAGGCCACTTCAATTTTGAATCAAGTGCGGCCACAAGTCACATCATTCGTCACATCGCATGTCACTTTAGTGATGGATGTCAAGTCACCTTTTGGTGATTGACAACCAGTCACTATTCATGATGTGGTTGTTGAGGGCATTGAATGCAATTTGGCTCCAAAAATTGGTTTTGCTTTTTGGAAAAGCTTTTACCAAATTTTGGTAACACTTTTTGCATTATTTTTTTGGAAAACAGAAATCAAACAAAGAAAAACTCTCTCTCTCTCTCCCAAACCTTACAAAGTCGTGTGAGCCTCCCTGGTGGATAGAAAAATTTGTAGCAAATTTTTCTTAAGCTAGCACTTGAAGTATCATTCAAAGGTGATAGGGAAATTCTCCCTTGAGCTTGGAATCAAAAGATCAAAGCTTGGAGCTTGAAGATCTCAAACAAAAAAGAGCACCTTAGCTGAATTCAAGAGAGCAAATTTGTGTTCATCGTCTTCAAAATCCGATCAAAGTAAGTATGTTTCCACCATTCTTCTTTGAGTATTCATTCTTTTTCATTTCTTAAATCGATCTTGGGATGTAATAGAAACCAACAATGGTATCAGAGCCTACTTTAACCATGAAAAATTTAGGGTTCTTATGCTAAAATTTGGGTAAAATTGATTTGAGCATGATTTGATAAAATTGATTGATTGCTTATGCTTGAATGATGATAACTTAGAGTTATGCATGATCAATTTGATGAAAATTAATTGGATTAATTTTCCCCAAATATTGGGCTTGGCCGAATGCATAGTAAACCCTAAAGTCATGGTATTTTTTGTTCTTTTGATAATTGGATGAGTTTAAAGACTTGGGAAATGATGATTTGAGATTCAATTGGATTGAAAACGAAATCGGACAAAAAACCCTATGAATGCCGTGAGCTATAGAGCATGAAATGAGTTGAATTTTTATTTCAAAATGTTGGACATGAATTGAACAAATTAATACATGATTAATGATCAAATTAGTATTTTGGAAATGTTGATTTAGATAATTAATTGATGTAATACACTTTAATTAATTGATTTTGAAATTTGGAAAATAGAATTTAATTATTTGGGCTTGGTTTAGAATTGGGCTTTATATGTTGTATTTGGGCCTTATGGACTTGGTTGGGCCATGTAGGTTTGGGTCAATTGGATTGGATCTATATTGGGCCTAAACCACTCCATTAAGTCCAAATATAACTAATGGACCTTTTAATGATTAATTAGGCCTAATGGGCCTAAATTGGTTTCTTGGAAAATATGGGTGATTCCTTAATTGGGCTTTGGTATTTTGGTTTGACCCATATTGACCAAAGTCCATGCCTTAAGAAATTAATTGAAAGCCCATTGGACTTTAATTAAACAACATTGGATGTTAATTGGGCTTTGAGACCCATTTAGATTAGATTTGGAATCTAAGTCGTAAAGGCGCATTAAAAAGTGTAGTTATTTAATTTATAATTAAATATAGAATTAGTATTGAATACGACTTAATTAGATTTCAATTGTAGTTCAATATAATTCAAGAATTTGTACTTCGAGTACTTATTCTCAAATGAGTTTGACTCACGCAAATCAAATCGTTGTTTGAACATTGGATGATCACTTAATTCAAAGATTAATTAATTGGATTAGATTGATTGAATAACATGCTTTGAATAAATACATGGATGTGTTGTTGAATGAATAATGTATATCAGATGGATATTAGAAGGGAAAGGGCAATTTTGGAAATTGATGTAAATTTAGAATTTATTAAATTGGACCTGCGTGTCCAGCATTATCTCTCTTGATTCTTTGTATTTCTTAATCATCTAATTCCCCTCAATGTTAATGAGGTTTCTTTAATTGTATTATGTAATTGGGTAGAAGTATGAAGTCTGAATGTGCTACAGGGGAGAAGAAATGGGTGATTTGTTCTAGGAACAATCTGTGAGATATCCATCCACATATCATTATTAATTTATTTATCGCGCCTTATTATGCTTTTAGAATGCATGCTTAAGGGTGTATGATGAGACCTAACAAAGATAATAAATTGGTTGCAATTTACACGAAAAACTCAATAAATATTAAGCGTTTTTCCTTTCATTGAGTGATTCTTAATCAAGATCCAAGATTGGCACTGGTTTGTTGGCCAAAGTCAAGATCTTTGTCCATCGCGGATGTGTTTGAATCATGAAGGCTTTGTTGCATATCGGGTGTCTTGTCCAAGTTGTGATTTGTTGGCCAAAGTCAAGATCACTTCTTGTCCATCGACATCGATTACGAAGCTTTCCAAAGTCAATGGGTTCGCTTAACTGGAATCATTAAGCTTGTTGTGCCAAAGCCAAGGCTTAGTTGATTCAGAGGAAAAAGGTTAGGAAAATATATTGGATATATTGGCATATATATTGTATATGTTTCGGACTTGGAGGTCCACCTACCAGATCTAGGAATTGGATGAGATCCAATGATCTTAGAGATCTACCTAGTTAAATATCATACAGCTTGTTGGCCAAAGTCAAGGTTGTGTGTTATTTAACGGGATCCTAGCCCACTAGGAAACTAGGTTTCCCGAGTACTCAACAGAGGGTTAGAGGCTCACCGAAAAAATAGTGGGAGGCTAGTATTGAATTTGCAATTTCATTCAAATACTTAGCTTTACGCGCTTTCAAATTATTTCGTCAATTATTTTATTAGTTGGACTAATATATTATTATTTTTCTTGTAACAGTTAGACTGTACCCATACATCGTTAATCGAATAGTTGGACTATTGCGGTTAAGATGACAGGAAAGTTAAGCATTATGGATATTATCATGAGAGACAACGCCTTTAATGGCACAAACTTTCAGGACTGGGATATGAATATCAGAATTGTTCTGGAATCGAGAAGTTACTCTATACTATGGAGTGACCTCTGGGGCCTAAGCCCAAACCTGATCAGTTGCTTGAGCTAGACCTTTGGAAGACTCATAGCGATGACAATGCGACTGCTCAATCGGTAATGCTTGCCGATATGACTCCGCAATTCCATCATCAAAACAAGGGGTTGGATCCCTATGAGATGATGGCGGAGTTGCATGATCTTCACCGATCTAATCTTAGATCGCAAAGATATGAGTTGCAGAAGAAGCTCTTCCGCACTTGCATGTCAGAGAGTACGTCTGTTGAGCACCATATCTCACAGATGATTGCTGACATTGAGCAACTCGGACAGATGGGCATAGTCTTGAGGCTGAGACTTCAGTAGATTTGATCCTACAGTCTATCCCCGACACTTGGAGTGGGTTCATCATGAACTATAACATGTTGAACCAAGACCAAACTCTTGGAGAGTTGATGTCCACTCTGCGTGAAGCAGAGAAAGAGCTACTTAAGGGCAAGAAGCGAGAGGCGCACTTTGCTTCAACATCTCAGACTCCAAGGGCTTGGCCCAAGGCGACTGGAGGTGTTAAGAAGAAGAAGCATAAGAACAAGGGCAATGTCAAATCGTCAAAAGGTTCTGGGAAACCTAAGGCAAATCCCAAGATGTTTGTCTCCAGTGCGGCAAGCGGGGTCACTAGAAGCGTGACTGCCACGAGTACAAGGCACACATGAAGGAAATCAAAGCAGGCAAGGCACGGCTTCAGGTATGTTTGTTATAGAAATAAACATGTCTACTACTAGTTTTAAAAATTGGATTTTTGATTTTGGTTGTGGAACTCATATATGTACTGATGTGCATGATCTGCAGATTAGTAAGAGACTGGCCTCAGGAGAGATTGACCTCCGCGTTGGAAATGGGACACAGGTCGCCGTTTTGGCCGTTGGCACTTTTGTTTTGGAACTGCCCTCGGGGCATGTACTTAAAGTTTCAGAGTGTTATTATATACCTAGTTTGACTAGGAATATTATTTCTGTATCTATGTTAACCCAATGTGGGTATACTTTTGTATTTAGAAACACTGGGTGTTTTATGTATAAAAATGATATGGAAATTTGCACTGCTGATAAAATAATGGTCTATATATTTTGAATATGAATCAATCTCAAACATATTATGTAACAAACAAAAGGCTTAAAGTAAGTAACAAAGATGAAACTTATATGTGGCATTGTCGTCTAGGACACATTAACAAGACTAGTATATCCACACTTTTGAAGAGTGGGTACTTGGACGGATTTGATCCAAATTCATATAATGTCTGCGAATCTTGTTTATTAGGTAAGATGCCTAAATCACCTTTTTGTGGTAAAGGTGCACGTGTAACCGAACTGTTAGCCCTTATTCATAGTGACGTTTGTGGGCCCATGTCTAGCCAGGCTAGAGGTGGATATGAATACTTCGTAACCTTTACGGATGATGAATCGCGTTATGGTTATGTATATCTTATGAGACACAAGTCGGAACCCTTGAGAAATTCAAAGAGTTTCGACACGATGTAGAAAAACAGACCGGCAAAAGTATTAAGACATTACAGTCGGACCGTGGTGGTGAATACTTAAGCAATGAGTTTCTTGATTACTTGAAATAATATGGTATTCTTTCACAGTGGACTCCTCCCGAAACACATCAATTAAACGGTGTGTCCGAACGGAGAAACTGAACTTTGTTAGACATGGTAAGGTCTATGATGAGTCGCACAGAGCTACCTATTTCCTTCTGGGGATATGCATTGAACAATGCAATATTTATTTTGAATAAGGTTCCCTCAAAGTCTGTTCAACAGACTCCGTATGAAATATGGACAGGAAAGAAACCAGGTTTCTCATTCCTGAAGATTTGGGGTTGTTGGGCATACGTCAAACGTTTGGAAGGTACCAAACTTGAACCCAAATCGGATAAATGCCTATTTATAGGATATCCTAGGGAAACCAAAGGATATTACTTCTATCACCCATAAGAGAACAAAGTATTTGTTGCTCTACATGCGGTTTTCCTTAAGAAGGAATTCCTAAATACAGGGATAAGTGAGAGGAAAGTAGAACTCGATGAAAATCAGAGTGATACTGTTCCTGGCACAAAATCCTTAACGGAACATGAACAGTCTATCAGGGATGAGACTGTACCACAATCTTTGAATACACAAGGACCGCGTAAGTCGGAGAGAGTCAGAAAATAACCTGAGAGGTATGGGTTTCTGATCTCACCTCATGTGGATATTAATCTTATTGAGGAAGACGAGCCGGCTACGTATGAGGAAGCGATACAAGGTATCAACTCCAGTTTATTGCAAGATGCCATGAATTCCGAAATGGATTCCATATACAGCAACCAAGTTTGGACACTGGTGGATGCTCCAGAAGGCATAAAGCCTATTGGTTGCAAATGGGTCTTCAAGAGGAAGACCGACATGGATGGAAACATATAAACGTACAAAGCTAGGCTTGTAGCGAAAGGGTATCGTCAACGATATTTTGTCGATTACGATGAAACTTTTTCACCCGTTGCCATGATTAAATCCATTAGGATAATGCTTGCTATTGCTGCATATTTCGATTACGAGATATGGCAAATGGACGTCAAAACCACTTTCCTTAACGGAAACCTTTTGGAGGATGTTTATATGCAACAGCCTGACGGTTTTGTCGTACCAAGACTTGCAAACAAGGTTTGTAAGTTAAATCGATCCATTTATGGATTGAAGCAAACATCGCGTTCTTGGAACCAACGTTTTGATGAGATCATAAAAGAATATGATTTCGTTCAAAACGAGGATGATCCTTGTGTATATAAGAAGGTTAGTGGGAGCGCACTGACATTCATTTTCCTTTACGTTTATGATGTATTGCTTATTGGCAATGACATTCCATGTTAACATCGGTGAAAGCTTGGCTTTCATTAAAATTCTCCATGAAGGATCTGGGAGAAGCAACCTTTATTCTAGGAATAAAGATCTACCGGGATAGATCTAGAAAGTTGCTTGGACTCTCCTAGAGCACGTACATTGACAAAGTGTTGAAGAGATTCAACATGGATCAGTCCAAGAGGGGATTGTTGCCAGTGTCACATGGCGTCACTCTATCAAAGGACATGTGTCCTAAAACTCAAGATGAGAGAGACAACATGAGTCGAATATCGTTCGCCTCGGTAGTCGGATCGATCATGTATGCCATGATATGTACGCGACCTGATGTCTCGTATGCTTTGAGCCTGTGTAGTCGCTATCAGGCCGATCCAGGTGATAGTCACTGGATGGCGGTTAAGAATATCCTTAAGTATCTTAGGTGAACTAAAGATGCTTTCTTAATCTATGGAGATGGAGAACTTGAGGTAACTGGGTATACCGATGCAAGTTTCCAAACCGATAAAGACGACTGCAAGTCGCAATCCGGGTAAATATTTTGTTTGAATAACGGAGCAGTGAGCTGGAAATCATCCAAGCAAGAGACTGTTGCCGATTCAACAACAGAAGCGGAGTATATTACTTACAGCTGAAGCAGCAAAAGAGGCATTTTGGATCCGTAAATTCCTAATTGGATTAGAGTAGTTCTGTTAGCAGCTGAGCCTGTTCCATTGTATTGTGACAATAACGGGGCTATAGCGCAGGCTAAGAAGCGCAGTCTTATCAACGATCCAAGTATGTTCTTTGACGTTTCCATCTGATTCGTGAGATCATACATTGTGGCGATGTGAAGATCGAGAAGGTCGCATCAGAGGACAACATTGCAGATCCGCTGACGAAAGCTATTCCTCAGCAAAAGTTTGAGCGACATGTACATAATTCAGGTATTAGATGCTTGAGTGACTAGCTATAGGCCAAGTGGGAGATTGTTAGACAATTATGACCCATAGCGTCACTATTTGTAAAAGACATTGGGTTTTTGTACAAATTAATTATGTATCAATGAAATTGCATTTTATCATTTGTAATTTGATTACTTAATATATATAAATGATAAAACGTCCTTATGATTAGTTCAGCCTTATAAGATATGAGACAAAATCAATCCATAAAGGTTTAATCATTAAATATCCCTAGTCGTAGTATTATCGAGATTGGACATCGATAATGCGTAATAGACTAGTATTGCATTTGTGCGTGTTATGGATGCAAGGGCGTGGTCTGAGGCTATGGTTTTGAAGCAGAAACTGACTGAGCGAATCTGAGGCTGGATAGTCAGTTGAATCCGATGAGGTGCTAATTTTGGAGGTTTTCCTTCCTTCCGGTATTCATTTTTCGTAACTTCCATAACTTTTCAGGTAGTGCCTCCATATGAGGCTAATAATCGGGCTCATGAAAAAATACAGTGTCTACAGTCGCCCCACTTTGATGGGGCTTTTGCAGTGTGTGACAGTGACAACCCTATCAAAGTCATGCATGCATTTTACTTACTTGGTTCGTCGGCCGTTGCCGGACTTACCTGTTGTTTCACTACTTTTACGAGATGCTTCGATCTCTGAGATTTATTTCGGACTACGCTTGATGGCGAGGTACTTCGACCTCTGGGATTCAATCCAGAATCCGTTCCTGGTGTGAGATTCTTCGATCTCTGAGATTTTTTCCCGAACTGAGTTGAGTTGATGATGAAGTTCTTCGACCTCTGGATTCATTCCTGAATATGTTCCGTGTGTGAGATGCTTCGATCTCTAGGATTTTTTCTCGAAATGATGGTGAGGTGCTTCGACCCTTGGGCTTCATTCTTGAATCGTGCTGGGTGTGAGATGCTTCGATCTCTGAGGCGCTTCAACCTCTAGAATTTATTCCCGAACTGAGTTGAGTTGATGGCGAGGTGCTTCGACCTCTGGGATTCATTCCCAAATCCGTTCCAGGTGTGAGATGCTTCAATCTCTGGGATTTATTCCCGAACTGACGGCGAGGTGCTTCAACCCCTGGGCTTCATTCTCGAACCGTTCTGGGTGTGAGATGCTTCGATCTCTGAGGCGCTTCGACCTTTGGGATTCATTCCCGAATCCATATCGGTGAGAGATGCTTCAATCTATGGGATTCATTCATAAACTGACGGTGAGGTGCTTAGACCTCTAGGCTTCATTCCCGAACCGTGCTGGGTGTGAGATGCTTCGATCTTTGAGGTGCTTCGACCTCTAGGGTTTATTCCCGAACTGACGGCTCGGTGCTTCGACCCCTGGGCTTCATTCTTGAACTTTGCTGGGTGTGAGATTCTTCGATCTCTGAGGCGCTTCGACCTCTGGGATTTATTCCTGACGGCGAGGTGCTTCGACCTATGGGCTTCATTCTCGAACCGTACTGGGTGTGAGATGCTTCGATAACTAGGATTTATTCCCGAACTGAGTTGAGTTGATGGTGAGGTGCTTCGACCTCTGGGATTCATTCAGGAATCCATTATAGAACAAATCTAGGTCATTTAATAGTGGGTCAATAACTGTAGATTGGCAACAAGTTTCTAAAAATTTCATAAGAATGCTAGTTACATATTAGAAGCATTCTATCAACTTACACATGCTCAACCCTATCATCAAACTTCCACCACCAAAAACAAAAAGAATAAAATAATAGAAAAACATAAGAAACTCATAGCATGAAGCCTAGAACTCAAGGAACATTTTCCTCTCTAATAGCAAGTTGGAAAAACTTACTAAAAACCAAGCTTTCATTTGTTTTCTTTTCATTTCTCCCAAGCTTCTTTTGTTTTCTTTAATGGAGTATTTTTGATAAGTGTTGAAGGTTATAAAACCCTAAATGAAAACAAAATATTTATACAAAAAAATCTAGCCTTGGCCGAAAATTAGGTATGCAAAATATCAAGATATTTTTCAATTTTTGTTTCATTTAATGCCTTTTATCAACTTGCATTTTTAATCATCAAACCATTTAATGAATTAAAGTAAGTCAACAAAAGCAACTCAAGTCATTAAAATAAATATCATAACTTTAATATTTATATTTTTATTAACTTAATCATTAAACAATTAATAATTAATTAATTATTTAAATACAAATATATTAAATATATGTATTATATTTACATTAAATATTTATGATCAAATGAGTACTGGTCGACACAGGCTCCTCAGCTAATATAATTTTCGCAAGTGCCCTTGCTAACATGGGGGCCGAGCTGGATAAAGTAAACCGGTGGACGACAATACTGATTAGGTTTAGCGGAGAGCAAAAATTCACCATGGGGGGAATATCACTCCCAGTCTACGTAGCCGGAGTCAGCAGAATGAACACATTTTTGGTATTGGATAGCCCTTCAGCCTACAATCTGATCATGGTAGACCTTGGATTCACGACATGAGGGCTGTGTCGTTTACTTACCATCAGGTAATAAAATTCCCTACCAAATGGGGAGTTCAAGAAATTAAAGGTGATAGATTGGCGTCAAGAAGCTGCTACCGAGACGACTTTGAAGGTGAAAACCCAGTCAGCATAGCAATTACAGACTGGGCCTCATGTTCCGGAACTGACTCTACCAAATATAGAGAAGCTCGATGAGGTCCAGATTCACTCTCAGTTTACAGATCACAAGGCATTAGTTGGAGCTGACTTAGATCCCAAACTAAGGGCCGACCTAATTGAATTCTTAAAGAGGCGACACGACAGTTTTGCATGGTCTCACAAAGACATGACTGGAATCGATCCGCAGCTCATTACTCACGAATTACATGTGGATACAGACCACACCCCAGTTAGGCAGAAAATAAGAAAATTCACCCCGGAAAGGAACTGAATCATTGACGAAGAGATTCAGAAGTTATTGCAGAATGAAGCAGTTTAAGAAGTACAATTTCTGGAATGGCTTGCGAATGTTGTTGTTGTGAAGAAAAAGAACGGAAAGTGGAGAGTCTGCATCGACTTTACGGATTTGAACAAAGCTTGTCCAAATGACTCGTTCCCTCTGCCACATATGGATTCAATGGTCGACGCAACATCGGGGCATGAGTTATTAAGCTTCATGGATGCGTATTCAGGCTACAACCAGATCTTCATGCATCCAGACGATCAAGAGAAGACAGCCTTTGTCACAAACCGAGGGATTTTTTGTTACAAGGTCATGCCATTCGGCTTAAAAATATGGGAGCAACATACCAAAGAATGGTCAATAAGATGTTCGACGAACAGATTGGGAAGACAATGGAGGTTTACATAGATGACATGCTGGTGAAGTCTATCAAATCGGAGCAACACCTTAATCATCTAGAAGAAGCCTTCGACATCATGGACAAGTATGGAATGGAACTGAATCCTACTAAGTGTGTGTTTGGTGTAGCCTTAGGGAAATTCTTAGGGTACGTTGTCATTGGAAGGGGAATAGAAGCGAATCCAGACCAAATTAGATCAATCCTCATCATTCCGTCTCCTTCCAACCCGAAGGACGTCATGCGACTGACCAGGATAATCGCCGTGTTAAACAGGTTCATCTCCAAATCAACAGATAATAGCTTTTTGTTTCTTTTCAGCTTTGAAGAAGGCAAACAAATTTGGACTCCTGCTTGTGAGGAAGCACTGGAAGGACTCAAACGGTCCCTCACTACACCTCCCTTATTCTCGAAACAACACGACAATGAGCGACTCTACCTCTAGTTGGGAGTTTCAGAACATGCGGTTAGCGGAGTTTTAGTGAGAGAAAAGTCGGGAACTCAACAACCAGTCTACTACGTAAGCAAAACATTATTGGGAGCAGAATCACGCTACCCGTTGATGGAGAAATTAGTTTGCGCCCTTGTCACAACACACCGCGCGAAAACTCCAAACCTTACTTTCAAGGACACCCGATCACGGTGTACACGACGTATCCTTTAAGAAGCATACTCCATAAACCAGAATTGTCAGGAAGATTGATGAAGTGGAAATTGAACTTGGGGAACACGACATAGCTTACCAGCCTAGGATCGCCATCAAATCTCAGGCACTGGCAGATTTTGTGGCCGACTTCACCCCCGATCTCCTTGCAGTGGCTGAAATTGAGGTCAATTCCATTCAGCCGACAGTACCTTGGAAGTTAGCGGTCGACGGGTCCAGCAACAAAAAGGGCTGCGGTCTTGGAATCATGATCACTACCCCGACTGGCGACACCTTGCAATAGGCAATCAAATGCGATTTTAGAGTTACCAACAACGAAGCAGAGTATGAGGCATTGATCGCAGGGTTATTGTTAGCTAAAGAACTGGGAGCTAGGGAGATAGAAGTAAAATCCGACTCCCAGCTGATAGTCAACCAGATCGAGGGATCTTATCACGCCAGAGGTCAAGCAATGGCATCCTACTTGCAAAAGGTAAAAGAGATTCAGTCGATATTTGAGAAATTTTCCATAACCTAAGTCCCAAGAAGAAAATTCCCAAGCAGATGCATTGGCAACCTTGGGATCGATAATGGAGGGTGATAAACCACGAACAATTCCTGTAGTATATTTGTGCTGGCCAGCAATTTGGAAGGAAGAAATAGCCGTTGCAGCAGTCGATCCGGTCGACACCTGGATGACACCTATAGTCGAGTATTTATAAACAGGCTCGCTTCCAGACGACAAAGGGCAAACCAGAAAAGTCCAGAGACAGTCTGCAAGGTTCGTTGTGTTCGACGGACAGCTGCTAAGAAGATCTTTCACAGGACATTATTTGAAGTGCTTAACACAGGACGAAGCACATCATGTGTTGATAGAGTTGCATGAAGGGGAGTGTGGGAACCATTCTGGTGGCAGGAGCCTGGCTCTTCGAGCGCATTCGACTGGGTATTATTGGCCGACAATGAGAATTGACTCCACATAATTCACTAAAAAGTTGACATTCCAGAGATTTGCACCAGTTTCTCATTAATCATTTTCTCATCTTCTCATCCCACCAGAGAAACTAAATCCCATTATATCTCCATGGCCTTTTATGAAGTGGGGAATGGACATAGTAGGAAAACTCCCAACCGCGCCTGGACAACGAGTCTACATGCTTGTTATGACAGATTATTACTCAAAGTGGATAGAAGCCGAAGCATTCGCTAGAGTACGCGACAAAGAAGCTCAAACATTCGTATGGAAAAACATCATTTGTCGGTTCGGCATACCAAGAGAAATTGTGACTGACAATGGCTCACAATTCATCAGCTATCACTTTCAAAACTTTTGTAGGAACTGGGGCATAAAGTTGAACTTTTTGACACCACACTTTCCACAAGCAAACGGTCAGGCCGAATCGTCCGACAAGACAATCATGAACACCTTGAAGAAGAGGTTGCAGAAGTCTAAGGGCGCATGGGAAGATGAACTACCAGGGGTGTTATGGTCATACAGGACAACAGCGAGGTCTTCGACAGGCGAAACGCCTTTCGCATTAGCATTTGGAACGGAAGCAGTCATTCCAACTGAAGAAGTCATCCCTTCAACACGCTACCAATGGCTTCCGAAGAAAACAATCAACGACTGATGAATTTCAATCTCGACACGATTGAAGAAACAAGAGACCGAGCTTCCATTCGACTGGCCGCTTATCAACAAAGGATGGCCAAATACTTCGACAAAAACGTCAGGAGTAGGACTTTCAAGGTTGGAGATTGGGTCCTACGTAGAGTGTTCCAGAACACCAAGGAAATTGGAGACGGGAAGTTGGGTCCAAATTGGGAAGGCCTTTTACCTCGTCACGGAAGTTGTCGGGAAATGAGCCTACAAGCTACAGACTATGGAGGGGACTCTCATGCGCAACAGTTGGAACGCGGTGCATCTTAAGCGATTCAACCGGTAACACTTATGTTTGTGGTTGTTTGTTTGCAATTATATTTTCTGTTAGTAGTTTTAAGAATGAAATAAGGAAATCTGTAGAAGTCGTTCGACTAATTGCAATAAAAGATTGTTCATTAAAATGTCAGTCGACATTTGTACACACATCAAAAGACCGTTCCATAAATATCATACGACATATTCAACACATACAAAACTCGATTGTTCAATTGAGGCTTTCCGCCCTCCTGTTAAACCACTAAATCAAACTTCATACAAAAATTCAAAGTTAATTTTATCCCTGAAACTTCTTAGACATTGTCTGGTGCTTCGTCGGTAGCTGTAGGATGATTGGCAGGAACATCATCTTGAGTTTCGATAGCTTCCGGAACGACTTCTTCTCCCTCTAAATGTCTTTCGACCTCTTCCGTTTCAACAAAAGCAAGTGCATATGGTTCCACCTCATCCTTTTTCGACTCGACCTCCAACCCTTTCTCTTCACCATCGTCATCCGTCGAAGAAGAAATACCAGCCTCACGCCTTTCTATTCTCTAATCCACTTCTCACGCTTCCAGTCTACGTGTTTCCCAGCTACAAATTCCCTCATTAAATCACATCTGTTTCTCATCATGGAGTCGATGGCGATGTCCTCCATTTGCTCTAACAGTAATTCATTTTCTTTCTTCACAATCGCGAAACCTTCTTTGTAGCTGTCGATTGTCAGCTCATCCGTTTCTTTCTCCAACCTCATAGCAGCTTTAACTTCCTTCAGTTCTTTCTCAAGTCCTCTTTCTTTCCTTTGAGAAGCAATCAGCCCGGACTTCAGCTCTGATGACTCATTCCTCAGCACCGACAACGATTTCTCCAGCTCCTTGATCCTCCTTTGATTGGACTCCATATTTTTCCGCATGAATAGACTACATTCCAGTGCCTGATGAAGTCAAGTCAGATTATCATTCGACAAAAAAAAAAGAAGAAAAAAATAATTGCTCTACTCACTTGATAATTTAATGCGATGGCTTTCTTCATGGCCTCCACCGGGCCAATTTGTGCCAACCTTACTTTATCCCCTTCAAGAAGAAGCCCTTCCACGAATGAGTCGATGCTTGAAGGGTCAGATATTACAGTCGACTCTCGTGGAACCTTTAAGATGAGGTTATCAGAGTCCTCTTCCTCTTCCACTTCAGCAACATACTTCTTTTTCTTCCCCGCAGAAATCGTTGCAGTCGACTTCACTTTCTATGCGGCACCCTCACTTAAAACAACTTCTCTTTGTTGAGGCCCAGCCTCTTTTTCAGCCTCTAGCTCTTTTTTCTTCAGCTTCCTTGACTTCTTCCGGCTATTCATTTCGTCGAGTGAAGCTACGGTGAATGGCCCAGTCATCATTTCCTTTGCGCATAAAAATCCTTCAGGTTTTAGGGGCTCCCGATATCTATATCCTCCATATAACTTTTGACACGACCATGTACAATTTATCACGAACAAAACGTCGTTACATGAGGCCAGAACCTTACCTTCTTTTCGATGATAGATTTCCTTCCACAATGGAGTTGACCTTAACCTCTTTTCTGTTAAAATAGTTTTACAGTCCCTTTTTTCGGCCGACAAGGACAAGATGGCTTTGGTGTTGGAGATTGTACGTGCAGTCGTGATGAATGACTTGTTTCGTAGAGGATCTGCAACAACAAGAACATGGTTATTCAAAGACACAAGTGTGACTCAAAGATTGAAATTAAGCAAAAGTATGTTACTCACTCGACAAACACCAAAATTCTAGGATTCGACCAGCCCCGGTCGATCCAAATATACCCTCACCCTTTGCAAAGAAATAATAGGACTGCCAATTTCCCCTATCATTAGTCGGCAATCCAGTTACTAAATGCGTCATTCTCTGACGAAAAATCAATGTATATCTTCCTTTCTCCTTCAAATGCTCATTTAGGTAGTACGTCTCTAATACATCATTTACCTCAAAAAGTACTCCCAATTCGAAAGACAAACATTCAATCGACAATAAAATCCTCCACGCATTCGGCATCAGCTGTGAAGGAGCAACTCCGAAATGATCCAAAACCTCCCAAACCAGTCTCGGAATAGGAAACCTCAGCCCTATAAAAAATGGACGTACATAGAATCCCATCCACCCAGGAACCTTGTAATCGATTCTTTCATTCGACGAAGGCACCCGGAGTTCCAAAGAATTAGGGAACCTATACATACAGCTGAGTTCCCTCAACACTTTCCCAGTCATTCGACTTGCAGGATTTTTGATAGTAAGTTAGTAGGTTCACTCGTACATGGAAATTCACTCGGCTCCCCAACTGCGGGCAAAAACCTTAATGGTATAGCTCAGTAGGGTTATTGAGAAGGCCTAGCCAAGGTAACTACGTCACCCTCGATCAACTCCTGGTATGATCGATCTTTGTACTCTACGTCCTCATTGGTCTCACTTGATGATTCCTTGGTTTCACTTGATGACTCGACATAAGTATCAATCTTGGCACCTAAGCTGCCTAAAGATTCTCCACTCGACATCTTCCAAACGACAAGCATAAAAACAACTAAACTCCCTAGTAACCTAACTCCTAAAGATCAAAACCCACAAACACAAATTTAAAACAAATCACACAAACCTAGAGATCAAACAGCCTAATTTACCTAAGAACAGCTTGAATACTCACTATGAATGTTTAAAGAAATGAAGAACAAGAGGAAGATTTCGAAGAATACCTTGAAACACTTGAGAGCACTCCTTACTCGACTTCCGAATGAGGCGAAATGAAACACCCAAGGCTCCTTTATACACGCTATCTAAGATTTGGCGCCAAAATTCCCGCCAAATGGACGCCACGTTATTTGCATTAGGTTTTACTGCATCTAATGACACGTGGAAAATCCAGAATCCTTCTATTGGGTATCGTCGAATGGAGAAAAGAACTACAACATCAGATGTTGTGCACTCACAACGTCAATAAATTTCATTTGTGTCTTCCCCGTTTGACACAACAACGTCAGAAATCTAAATACATGTAATGTACCCATCAAGTCAGAGGTTGATTCGACGTTTGAACAACCACTATTTCGAGTTGTTTGATCATTCGATACCACCTCAAACGTAAGATCAATACGATTAGAATATCGATTCGACACAATATCTATACAAAGCTTGACGCAATATCTACGCGCCATTCGACTTAACACCTAATAAAATATAGGTACCATAGTAGCGACCTCTCGACACACACATTTTTAAGAATCATAGCCTCTTACGACAAGTCGAGTGTGATTACTCCTGAACCACCATCTTGTTCAGTCGACCGGGGACATCCCCCAGATGACTCATGTCGAGTCATAGAGTCAGGAATACACTCGTCTCATCATGACAAGTCGAGTGTGATTACTCCTGAACCACCATCTGGTTCAGTCGACCGGGGACATCCCCCAGATGACTCATGTCGAGTCAGAGTCTTGGAATTCACTCGTCTCATACGACAAGTCGAGTGTAATTACTCATGAACCACCATCTGGTTCAGTCGACCGGGGACATCCCCCAGATGACTCATGTCGAGTCAAAGAGTCTTGGAATTCACTCGTCTCATACGACAAGTCGAGTCTGATTACTCCTGAACCACCATCTGGTTCAGTCGACCGGGGACATCCCCCAGATGACTCATGTCGAGTTATAGAGTTATGGAATACACTCGTCTCATACGACAAGTCGAGTGTGATTACTCATGAACCACCATCTGGTTCATTCAACCGGGGACATCCCCCAGATGACTCATGTGGAGTCAGAGAGTCTTGGAATTCACTCATCTCATACGATAAGTCGAGTGTGATTACTCCTGAACCACCATTTGGTTCAGTCGACCGGGGACATCTCCCTAGATGACTCATGTCGAGTCATAGAGTTATGGAATACACTCGTCTCATACGACAAGTCGAGTGGATTACCCCTGAACCACCATCTGGTTCAGTCGACCGAGGACATCCCCCAGATGACTCATGTCGAGTCAGAGAGTCTTGGAATTCACTCGTCTCATACGACAAGTAGAGTGTGATTACTCCTGAACCACCATCTGGTTCAGTCGACCAGGGACATCCCCCAGATGACTCATGTCGAGTCATAGAGTCCGAAATACACTCGTCTCAACGAAAAGTCGAGTGTGATTACTCCTGAACCACCATCTAGTTCAGTCGACCGGGACATCCCCCAGATGACTCATGTCGAGTCATAGAACCTGAAATTCTCTTCTCATACGACATGTCGAGTGTGATTACTCATGAACCACCATCTGGTTCAGTCGATCGGGACATCCCCCAGATGACTCATGTCGAGTCATAGAACCTTGGAATTCACTTGTCTCATACGACAAGTCGAGTGTGATTACTCCTGAACCACCATCTGGTTCAGTCGACCGGGGACATCCCCCAGATGACTCATGTTGAGTCATAGAACCTTGGAATCCACTCGTCTCATACGACAAGTCGAGTGTGATTACTCATGAACCACCATCTGGTTCAGTCGACCGGGGACTTCCCCAGATGACTCATGTCGAGTCATTGAGTTATGGAATACACTCGTCCATTCCACAAGTCGAGTGAGATTACCCCTGAACCACCATCTGGTTCAGTCGACTAGGGACATGCCCCTGATGACTCATGTCGAGTCATAGAATCTTGAAATTCATTCGCCTCATACGACAAGTCTAGTGAGATTACTCCTGAACCACCATCTGGTTCAGTCGACCAGGAACATACCCCTGATGACTCATGTCGAGTCAAATAGAATCATGAAATTCACCCGCCTAATACGACAAGTCGAATGACATTACTCCTTAAACACCATCTGGTGAAGTCGACCGGGGACATACCCCTAATGACTCTTGTCGAGTCAAATGGAAATATGGTTTTTTCACTATCTTTGTACTGCATGTCGAGTGAAATATCTCCTAAAACCATTGACTGGTTCAGTCCACATAGGAAATTCCCCATAAGCTCACACGGATCACAAGCTAAAGATGTGAGTCCTCCCTACACTATACGACATGTCAAATCAAGGTTAATACCCAAAAAGCCTTCGACAGTTTCAAACAAACCGAAGACGCCTCCAGGGCTATTCTCGAAAGCGAAATAAGACCTGAATTCTTCCTCCTCTCGACTGTATGACAGGACATCATGTGCATTAGCTCTGGACCGATTCCAAGATCAGAGAAATAGTTATCCATATCTTGATTCATTCGACAGACTCGAAGGTACTCCCCAAGTCTAGGACTTCCAAACTTAGAGAGTAGGGGACAAACTGTACGGGCCAAAATTGGGGCCAGGGATAAAATCGACCTTTACCACAAGGCCAACCACTAACCCTGAAGCCCATTAGTTGATCCACGGGCCGCCTCACGGGCCCAAACTCGTTAACATAAAATGAGCCAACGGACACTATTTACGAAGATAAAGAAGATAATCTGAATTCATAAACATCATTATGAAGTCGACGGTTTCGAAGGAGAAATACGATCGTCAGTTATCAGGCATGAATTACCTGAATTAAACCATCATTGAAGAAGGATTCCAACGGGCAGAATAGGGACCCCGCATCAGGGAACTTATAAAAATAAGAAGACGAAGCAATAGAGAGGCATCTTCTCCTAGAGACTACTCCTACATCAAGACACTAATCCAATACACCGCCCTCACGGCTAGCAAATATGTGGTTGAGGTATTCCCTAGACCTTAACCCTTTCATCCTGAACTCATTCGACCTTAGGCTAACTTGAGCGTCGGAGTGCCTACGGCTTTCACCACACCGATGGGCAGTAACCTCCTCTTTCGCTCTACTCTTGTTTTGCAGGTTCGTTCGTGCCCCTCAGCTCACTTTCTTTATTGTGGACCTTGACCGAAATCAGCTTCCACAGTATAGCTGACATATTTCATAAATGAAACATGCAGCATTAGAACGCATTGTCCAAATGGATTTACCGTGGCAACAGGTAAAAGGTTGAATCGTAATCAACACAATGTTGATAACGATACCTTTCCGCTAAAAGCCTAGCTTCATACGTTGGTATGTTGCCATCCATGTACGTCTTCCTTGAAGACTTATATAGTACCAATAGGCACAATGCCTTGTGGTACATCAACTAGTATCCAAACATAGTTGATATACATGGAATCCATTTCGGATATCATGACACTTTATCAAATTAGGGAGTCGATACCTTGTATCACTTCCTCATACGTAGTCAGTTGGTAAACCTCAATAAGATAGACATCTTTATGAGGTGAGATCAGAAACCCATACCCAGGTTGTTTTCTGACTCTCTCCGACTTACGCGGTTCTTGTGTATTCGAAGATTATTGGTAATAGTTTCATCCTTGATGAACTATATATGTTCCATTAAGGATCGGTGCCTTTGAATAGTATTACTTCGATCTTCATCGAGTTTTACTATCCTCCCACTTACCACTGCATATCGGTATTCCTCTTAGGAAAAACCGCATGGCGAGCAACAATTACATTGTTCTCTAGTGAGATGTATAAGTAAAATACTTATGGTATCCCTAGGATGACCTACAATTGGCACTTATCCAATTTGGGTTCTAGTTTGGTATCATCCAAACATATGCCTAGCATTCCCAAATAATCAGGAATGAGAAACTCGGTTTCTTTCCCGTTCATATCTAATATGTTATCTGTCAAACAGATTATTATGGAACCTTATTCAAAATAAGTTCTGCACTGTTTATGCTTATCCGTTGAAGGAAATGGTAGCTCAAAGCGACTCATGATTAACCTTAATCATGTCTAACATAATTCGGTTACTCAGTTCGGATACACCGTCACGTTGACGTGTTCCTAGAGGAGTCATCTTTGAAAGAATACTATACTCTTTCAAGTATATTAGAAACTTATTGCTTAAGTAATTTTCCATTACGGTCTTACCGTGACGGTTTATTACTATAGCCGATCTGTTTGTCTATTTTGTGTCGAAACTGTAAAAGTTTCTGATTTGTGTTCTTCAAAAGATACACATAACCATAACACGATGCCACATCCTTATAGGTCACGAAATATTCATATCCACTTCTAGCCTAGCTAGACATGGGCCCACTTACTTCACTATGAACTAGGGCTAACAGATTGGTGGCATTTGTACTTTTACCAAGTAAAGGTGTTTTAGGCACTTTGCCCAATAAACTAGATTCGTACACTTTATTTGAATGGAATCAAATTAGTCCGAGTACCCACTCTTCAAAAGTGTGTATATACGATTCTTGTTTAATTGTGTCCCAGATAACAATGCCAGAATTTGTTTGTTTGTTATTCAAAATATAAATACTGTTATTCACATCTAATGTGTTTATCTCAATATCATCTTTATATAATGAAACACTTTAGTGTTCCAGAATATAAAGGTTCACCACAGCGGGTCAAACACTGATATAAAGATAATGTATCTAGTCAAACTAGTTACATTATAACAGTTTCCTAATTTAAGTACATACCCAAAGGGTAGCTCCTAAACTTAGGTATCTACGTTTAATACAGCGACTTTCGTCCCATTTCCAATTCGCAGATAAATCTCAACTGAAGTCAGTATCCTGCTCATAGCAGATTCTGATCATCAATACATATTTATGTACCACACTAAGTATCTAAAATCCAATTTTAATACTAGTAGTTAACATATTTATGATAATCATATTTGAAGTCAGAGCCTTGCTCGTTCTTCAATTCCTTCATGTCTGCTTTGTCCAAACGGCAGTCACGCTTCCGCGATCCCGTTTGCCACAATTCAGGCAGACATTTTGGGATATGTCCTTTATCTTCCCAGAAGATTATAATGATTTTGCCTTTGCCCTTTTCGATATTCCAGAAGCCTTTGGCCAAGCCTTGGCCTTCTAGAATATCGAAGTAAGGTGCGTCTTGTGCTACTTGCCTATTGCAAACTTTGACTTTATCTCCTTGAGAATAGTCATTAACTCTCCAAGAGTTATTTAATGCAATTTAGTACTTCTAAAATCTAATAAGATTTATGAAGATCCTTCAATTTCTTTATCATACTTTAAAGATCTAATCCTTAGTTCTGATTCAGAAATTAATGAGTCTACTGCGACAAGCTTAATGGATTAAGCACTAAAGTTATCATCACACAAATCTTCCAAAGATTATGCTCTACTATTTGCTTAACTCCGGGCTTAGGCCCAATATGTTATTTTATCAAATAAAGTAACTTATTATTTTCCATGACCATCATGAAATTATTTTCCCAATTTGAAAATTAAACCATTTAAATACATTTTCCCTAGGATTATGTTTTAAATGTCAATCTTTCAATTACATCTTGATTCTAATAGTCCAACTATTTAATCAACGATTTAGGTACTATTTATTATAATGATTACAATAGTCCAACTATTTAATCAACTATAATTTAATAAATTAAATTCAATTATATTGATTACTATAATCCAATTATAAAATCAACTATAAATGAATAGTTTGAATATAATCCAACTATTAATTAAAACAACGATTAAATATTAGTCCAACTAACATTTAATTCATTTGACGAATGATATTTGTTTTGAGCGCGTATGACAAGTAATTAAACGAGTATTGCAAGTTCAATTCTTGCCTCCCACTATTTTTCGGCGAGCCTCTAACCCTCTGTTGAGTACTCGGGAAACCGTGTTTCCTAGTGGGCTAGGATCCCGTTAAATATCACACAATCTTGACTTTGGCCAACAAATTATATGATAATTAACTAGGTAGATCTCTAAGATAGATTGGATCCAATCCAGTTCCTAGATCTGGTAGGGGGACATCCAAGTCCGAAACATATATCTTATATATGCCAATACATCCAATGTATTACCTAACCTTTTTCCTCTGAATCAACTAAGCCTTGGCTTTGGCACAACAAACTTAGTGATCCCAGTGAAGCGCGAGCCATTGACCATAGAAAGCTTCGTAATAAATGTCGATGGACAAGAAGTGGTCTTGACTTTGGCCAACAACCCACAACTTGGACAAGACACCAATATGGAACAAAGCTTTCGTGATTCAAACACATCCTCGACGGGCAAAGGCCTTGACTTTGGCCAACAAGCCAATGCCAGTCTCGGATCTTGAGTGAGAATCACTCAATGGAAGGAAAGACGCTTAATATTTTTTTTGAGGGTTTTTCGAGTGCAAATTGGCAACCAATTTATTATCTTTGTTAAGGTCTCATCATCATACACCCTTAAACATGCATTCTAAACAAATAATAAAGCGCATATGTAAAATAATAATGATACACGGATGGATACTTTACACATTGATCCTAGATCAAATCTCTCATTTTCTCTCTCCCGCTAGCACAAGTATCACTTCTACCCGTTACACTACACTTCTAAAGAAACCTCATTTACATTGAGGGGAATAGGTGAGAAGAGAATACAAAGAATGAGGAGGTAATAAGGCTAGACACGTAGGTCCAATTAATAAATCAAATTTATTACAACAATTTCTAAAATTATCCCACCCATCTAATATCCATCCGATATACATTATTCATGCATCGCAACCATGTATTCACACAAGCATGTTATCAATCAATCTAATCAAATTAATTAATCTTATAATTAGTGATCATCCAATGTTCAAACAATGATTTGATTTTACTCGAGTCAAACTCGTTTTTGTGAATAAGTACTCAAAGTATGAATTCTCGAATTAAATTAAACTACATCATTTAATCCAATTTAATATGCATTCAATTCTAATTCGCTATTTAACTCCAAATTAAACATTACACTTTATTTAACGAACCTTTATGACTTAAATTCCAAATTTAATCGTTACGGGTCTCAAAGCTCGATTAACGTCCAACGTCAATTTAATTAAAGTCCAATGGGCTTTTAATTAATTTCTTAAGGCGTTGACTTTTGGTCAACTCGGGTCAAACCGAATAACCAAAATCCAATCCGAGAGTTACCCCATAAGCCTATAAATCAATCTTGGCCCATTAGGCCCAATTAAACTTTAAAGGTCAATTAAGTCGCATTTTCGTTTTTTGGAAGCAGTTTTGGGCCCAATTGGATCCAACCAATTTTTCCTAAACCCAACTTTGTACAACAAAGCCCAACAAGCCCATTTACAACATTAAAGCCCAAATCCAATTTTAAGGCCCAAATAATTGAATTTCAAAAATCCAATTTTCCCAATTTAATTACCAAAGTGTATAACATGATTAATTACCCAAATTAACATTTCTAAAATATCAATATACACAATTAATCATGCTCATTTTAATCATCACATGTCCAACACATTTTGATTAAAATCAAACCCAAACATGTTTTATCATTCTCGGCAATGGATGGGATTTTTGTGTTCGATTCGAATTCAATCCAATTAATTCCACAATCGACATTAAATCATATTCCTCAATCGTTTCAAGTCATCCAATGAACAACGAAAAAAAAATTCACCAAGATACTTAGGGCTATAACTCTCGGCAATTAGGGTTTATTATGCCAAATTACAAATCCAATCCAATTGAATCAAATTCAACATTAAATAAACATTCCCTAATGATTTCCAACACATCTAATGAATCAAAAATCAAAATCACAAAGACATATTGGATCATCAACCATTCGGCCAACACATCCAATTTTGGGGAAAATTGTTCCAAATCAATTTTCTTGAAATTGATCAAATCAAACTTCAATTAAACGTGTTTTAAGCATACTCAATCATCCAATTCAACCAAATCATGCTTGAAAACATTTTGCCCAAATTTTAAGCCCTAAACTTTTTCATCTCAAACCTCGCTCTAGATGCCATTGTTGGTTTCTATTAAGGTCCCAAGATCAATAATAAGCATGAAATCATGTGTGAATAACAATCGAGAAGTTGCGGAATACTCACATCGATCGGTTGAGCGACGCGGAGACGAACAAAAATAGAAAACTGCTCCTCTTCACTGGTTCGGCCGTGGCAGTTCATAACCCACTGGTTTGGCTCGGTTTTGGTCATTCATCAAGCTCCAAGCTTCGTCGAACGATTCCCGGCTCATGGGTGAACTTCCCTATCACCTTCGCATGTCTCGTAGTGTGCTATCACTTCCGATTTTGCCACAAAATCACAACTCATTGCTTCCCACTACTCACGGTTTTGGAGGAAACCAGTGAACAAAAATTGCCCCAAGGGCGTGAAGAGAAATAGATGAAAGAAAGAGAGAAAATAGTGAGATGTGTTCCAAATTTGTGTATCTTATACACAAATGTGAATTTAAAATTCATTTGGAATGAATTTGGCCTTTCAAAAGTCAAAAAATTAAAAGCCACACCTACTTCCATCAACTCATATCAAGTTGTCAAGTCACATCACTCAAAGTGACATGTGATTTGACGCTTGATGAGACTAATGATTTGATGCTTGATTTGACTTGCGTACCGCACTCGAATTCGAAATGTGAATGCACTCGCAAATAATCTCGGGCTTGGGTTCGTTAATTCTAAATTAATGAATTTTGCGTTGCGTCGTAATTAAATGATTACGCCTAGCGAAATCACTATTCACGTCGCTAACGAATTAATTCTAAATTAATTTGTTCGCCCGAATTAAAATATAATTTTAATTCCGCGTCGAAATCTAATTTCATTTGATATATCAAATATATTAATTTATCGATTAATTCCAAATTAACTGTTATCTATCTTTTAATGATATTTTATCCCAGATAAAATATCTCCGCAATTAATCCCAGATTAATTTTCTCTCTCTTCTAATTAATCCCAGATTAATTTAGAGTGCGAGTCATACATCATCGGTGAATCTTTAGGTAGTGACCTATGAGATCCCCGAATATGTTGGCAGTAAATTTGGTCGTCGGACTATCCGAACACGTAAGTACCAAGTACTACGTTTTACCGATTTACAAGACAAGGTTGGCCTCTAGCAAAGCGCCATGCCTACCCAATTCTCCAGAAATATCCTAATAAGAATAAAAGATCTATATCAGGCGTAGCATACGTAGTATTGCGTATTTTTGTCTAGTATCGGATGATCACGTGCTAGGCCTAGGGCTGGAATTGTGTCTGCCCCGTATGAAGCACATGTCGGATGTCTGGTAACTAGTCTCTATAATCGGATAAACCTGACCTTGTCATTTTATCCCGATAGCTGCAGCATTTAAGAGATCCAGTCTCGTATCCTACGTGACCATCATCTCCATATGACTAGAGTGACACTTCCGTCTTGACATCACACCCAACACACTACGATTCTCAATATACCCAGCATTGGCGTACACAGAACCCGTTAAAGCCCTGGACGACCGCAACCAAAGAATATTGATTGTCGTAAGTATTAGTGGTGCAAGTCTCAGGTTAAGACCAAATACACCTACCCTGATTTCGGACTTCCATAGACACATAGTCATACTACCAATGGAATTCTGAGGGGGTCTATCCAGAGCGAAGCTGTTTCCCGTACCATCGGTAAAACACAACCTCCTATTACACTTGCATGAGTATCTTATACCCAAATATATGAGAACTATGCGGTTGTGCCCTCACAAACGCGAACAAGTGCAATACTAGTCTTTTACGTATTTATCGATGTCCAATCTCGATAATACTCTGACTAGGGATATTTAATGATTTATCTTTCGTGGACTGATACTGTCTCATATCATTCTCCGTCCAGGAACAAATCATATGGACCTCCTATCATTTATATATCTAGGTGATCTAATCACAAATGATAAAAGTGCAATCTCCTTTATCACATAGTTAATTTGTACAACAACACAATGATCTGTACAAATAGTGACGCTATGGGTCATAATTGTCCAACACAGTCTCAATTCCAAAATGCAGGATTTGAAGGTTTAAAATATTTTGCACATGACTCTAATGCATCTATATGAATGTGCATGTGTTAATGAGCTTAGATACTTAAGTAAACAATTCACTTTACAAATAAAGACCTAAGCTACGACTACACAAGATTTTCTTCAATATGCTATAGTCTTCACATCCGTTGCTTTTTACCACCAATGTGCTTCGACATCTTTTTGCAATGTCTCGCTAATGCGCGTCTAAGACTTCTAGTGTTGCATCATCAAAATTCATCTTGAAAATATGTCCCTAACAATCTCCGCCTTTTAGATGATGACAGCCTTTAAAACTTGTGAGGCTTTGAGAGTATAAATTATGGACGATTTTGTTAGAAATTATGACCCATAGCGTCACTGTTTTGTAAATGATATTGTATTATTGTACGAAATTAACTATGTGATAATGAAATTGCCTTTTGCCGTTTTGTAAATTATTTACTTTGATATATTAATGGCAAAAGTCCATATGATTAGTTCCGTATTGAGATGATATGAGACAGTATCAATATAAAAGGTTTAATCATTAAATATCCCTAGTCGGAGTATTATCGAGATCGGACATCGATAATGCGGAATAGACTAGTATTGCACTTGTGCGCGTTGTGAAGGCACAACGGCATAGTTCTCATATATTTAAGTATTGGATACTTATGCAAGTGCGATAGGAGGTTGTGTTTTACCGATGGTACGGAAAATAGCTTCGCTCTGGATAGACCCCGCGGAATCTCATTGGTAGTATGTCTGCGTGTCTATGGGAGGCCGCATCAGGGTAGGTGTATATGGTCTTAACCTGAGACTTGCATCGCTAGTACTTGCGACAATCGGTAAACTTTGGTTTTGGTGGTTCGGGGCTTTAACCGGTTCTGTATACGCCTCTTCTGGGTTTATCGAGAATCGTAGTGTACTGGATGTGATGTCAAGATGGAAGTATCACTTCAGACATATGGAGATGATGATCACGCAGGATACAGAACTAGTACTCTATAAAAGGTTGCAACCGTCGGGACAATATGACCAGGTCAGGATTGTCCGATTTAAAGAGACTAGTTGTTTGATGTCCGATATATGTTTCGTACGGGGCAGACATATTTCCAGCCCCAGGCCTAACATGTGATCGTCCGATACTGGATCGATGTACGCGATACTACAGTATACTACGCTTGATAAAGATCTAATATTCCAATAAGAATATTTCTGGAGAATTGGGTAGGCATGGCACTTTGCTAGAAGCCAACCTTGTCTTGTAAATCGGTAAAAACGTAGTACGAGGTACGTACGTGTTCGGATTATCCGATGACCGTATTTACTGCCAACATATCCGGAGATCTCTTGGGTCGCTTCCTGAAGATTCACCTATGATGTTTGATTCGAACTTTATTAATCTTGGATTAATTACGGAGAAACTTTATCTTGGATAAAATGCCTAATTAGGAGAGAGAACGATTAATTTGGAATTAATCGATAAAATAATATATTCGATTTATTAAACGAAATTAGATTTCGACGTGGAATTATAATCGGATTTTAATTCGAGCAAACGAATTAATTTAGAATTAATTCGTTAGCGATGTGAATAGTAATTTTGCTAGGCATAATTATTTAATTTACGTCGCGATGGAAATTCGTTAATTCGGAATTAGCGAAACCGAGCCCGAAAGTGTTTGCGGACACATTCGTATTTTGAAACGAGTGGGACCCGCAAGTCACATCGCGAAGTCTCATCACTTGACATGACTAGTTGATGGATGTCACAAGTCACCTTTATTGAGTGACACATTGTCACTATTCATGATGTAAGTAGGTGAGGCCATTTAATGGCTTTTTTGGAGGGAAAACGTTTTTACCTTTTAGAGAGGTATTTACCAAATATTTTTGGTAATTATTATCATATCTCTCGGTTTTTTAGAAAACAAGTAAGAGAAAAAGTAAAGAATACAAAAAGCCTTCTCTCCCTTTTCTTCTTGCTCACGCCGTGAGTTTCCAAAGGCAAGAAAAATTTGTTTTTTTTTTTCATTTTCTCCATTTGCTAGCACAATGAAGGATCAAAGGAGGTGATAGGGAAACAACCTTGGAGCTTGGAATACTAAAAGGCTTGAAGCTTCTTCTTCATTTCTTCTTGGCCGAAAGTTTCCACCTTGAAGACTCAAGGAGTTTCTTCATCATTTTTCATCACAAGCTTTGTAAGTATGATTCCGCCATGCTTCAAGTTTTACATATATAAATCATATGTTTCATTTGCTTATACTTTCTTTGGGACTAATAATAGAAACCAACAATGGTATCATGGAGCCATGTTTAAGCATGAAATACATTAGGGTTAATTTGGGTAAAATTGATTGAAGCATGTTCTTGTGAAATTGATGATTAAGCATGCTTTATGTATGTAATAAGATGTTATACATGATCAATTTGAGAAAAATGCATTGGATGATTTTTCCCCAAAATTGTTGCTTTGGCCGAATATGGAGGTCCTTGCACTGGATTGGAATTTTTGTGTACAAGTTCATTAGATGACTTAAAACATATACGGGACGTAGATTAGTGATTCAATCGGATTGAAAAACAAATCGAACCAAAAAAATCCCTCTTGGCGAATGCAATATGACATGTTAAAGGACTTGATTTTTGTTCAAATAAATGTTGGAGATGTGTTTTGAACAAGTGATGATTAATAAATTAAATTGGGTTTTGGAAATATTTGGTTTAATGAATTAATCATGGATTTACACTTTAATTAATTGAATTTTAAAATTTGGAATATTAAAATTTAATTAATGGGCTTAATTGTAAAATTGGGCTTGTATTATTATATTTAGGCAAAATGGGCTTGGTTGGGCCAAGTAGATTTGGGCCAAAAGGATTGGATCCAATTTGGGCTTAAATCACTCCATTAAGTCCAAATATAGTAAAATGGGCTTTAATGTTTAATTGGGCCTTATGGGCTTGAAATTGATTTTATGGCATTTAAGGGTGATTCCTTATTTGGGTTTGGTAATTGGGTTTGACCCACATTGACCAAAGCCCAAGCCTTAACAAAATCAATTGAAAGCCCATTGGACTTTAATTAAACAAACATTGGATGTTAGTTGGGCTTGGAGACCCAATTAGATTAGATTTAAAATCTAAGTCTTTAAAAGCACATTAAAAGTGTAAACATTTAATTTGGAATTAAATAAATTGAATTAGTATTGAATACGACTTAAATGGATTTACCGAGTAGTTCGATATAATTCGTGAATTCGTACCTTATGTACTTATTCTCAAACGAGTTGGACTCGCGCAAAATCAAACCGTTGTTTGAA